>VZQC01001072.1:0-26922 GCA_009823505.1 Rhizomys pruinosus | reverse complement strand
TATATATATATAAATTTTTTTTTGAGACAGTGTCTCCCTATAGCCCCAGCTGGCCTGGAACTCACTCTGTAGACCAGGCTGGCCTGGAGCTCACAGAGATCCACCTGCCTCTGCCTCCCCAGTGCTAGGATTAAAGGTGTGTGCCACCACACCTGGCTTAAAGATGGTTCTTAGCCACCATGTGGGTGTTTGGAATTGAACTCGGGTCCTCTGCAAGAGCAGTCAGTGCTCTTAACCACTGAGCCATCTCTCTAGCCCCATAATTACTTTTTTAAAAAGGAAGGTATACATTAGCCTCTTTAATGTATAGAGCAAAATGCAAGAGTGATATTAATTTCAAATAAATTAGAAATATTGTTGACATCTTCACCATGCCAACAGATTCCTTTCTTCCACCCCAAGAACTGACCTGAAAGTACAGGGCCTCTGTACAAATATTGACTTTTGAAAAATAGCATAGAGAGGCAAGGAAGACAGCTCAGTGGGTAAAGTACGTGTCGTGCAAGGGTAAAGATCTGAGTTCAAATTTCCAGCATCCTTGTAAATACCAGGCAAGCATGGCAGCCCACTTATAATCCCAGCACTTGGGAAGAGGAGAAGAAGGATCCCTGGGGCAAGCTAGTTAGCCAGGGTAGCTGAAACACTAAGCTCTGGGTTTAACTGAGAGCCTCTATTTCAGTAGATAAGGTAGAGACCCATAAAGGAAGACATCGAATGTTAGTCAACCTCTGGCATACATATGTACATGTGTGTATGTGAACTCCTCTGCATGCAAACATTCATCTACCCATGCACTCACAACACACACACACACACACACACACACACACACACACACACACGTGCGGCTTTAGAAGTTTGATGGGTCTTTTTAAGCAAAGGAAAAATTTAACATTCATTATATTTTTAACAAATGTAGCTAATAATTTTTAAGTATGTATAAATAAAAAATGAATGTAGTAACATTTCTAACAAAATCATATGATAGCAAGATATGACACTTTGAACTTTGATGCTGCAGTATGCCCACAAAGCAAGTTTGCAAAGTTCTTAGAGGGAGCTATTTCTGCTCTTTGACATTTAATTTAAACCTTTTTATTTGAAGTGGAATCCTTGAGTACTGTTTTTGATATGGCTGAGTAAGTTCCCACTAGATGTACCTTGCCTGTAGATAACAATAAACTCCGGCACTGAGACATGGACAAAACAGAAAGACATTACAAAGTAGGCAGCATTTGGAAGCAGGGAGGCACACAGAGTGATTTACCCATTTTATGGCTTTATGCCTGAGGGATGGCAGCAGTTGGTACATGCTATGTATAAAATTGTGATAGAAAATACACTGTTTTTTCTCTCTGTTGCCAGTTGATAGTTTTACAGAATCCACATGGAATATAAAATGAGCAGGAAATTCCATTGAAGAAGCCAAAATGTCATATATAATCTCTGACAAAATCACTAGGTGACCCTTGAACAACAGATAGGAAGGTCAGGTATCTGTTTTGGGTAAAATAAATGAAATTAGAGCCATCACCAAAAAAAGCAGATCATAATCTCTGAGTATAACCTTGTTAGTTGCCTATTTAAGTAAATAAGTAAGCAAGCAAGCAAATGTAATTTTCTCCCTCCTTAGAGCAATACAAAGTGCAGTCGCCACAATTTCATATTCACTAGGCCTCAAATATCTACAGGAATGACTTCTGGAATTTTACTCAACCTTGTACCCAAAGCCACTGTTTATAATGCAGACAAGCTCATTGAGTCATGTGTTCTTGTGACTTAGGTATCTGACCTTGATCCCTAAGGACCCCACTTTGCCCTCCACCCAAGGTAGTGAATGAATGTGGATGTTCTTGAATTATCAAAGCACCAGAAGCAGCATATTCATAGTCATATCCTCATTTTATTTTTTTATTTATTTATTTATTTTTTGTCCTTTTGAGACAAGATCTCCCTGTAGCCCCAGCTGCCCTGGAACTCACTCTGTAGACCACCCTGGCCTTGAACTCACAGAGATCCACCTGCCTCTGCCTCCCGAGTGCTAGGATTAAAGGTGTGCTCCACCACGCTTGGCGTGAATACAATTCCTTTTTTTTTTTTTTTACATAAATTTATTTATTTATTTATTTATTTATTTATTTATTTATTTATTTTTTGTTCTTTTCGAGACAAGGTCTCCCTGTAGCCCCAGCTAGCCTGGAACTCTCTCTGTGAACCAGGCTGGCCTTGAACTCACAAAGATCCACCTGCCTCTGCCTCCCAAGTGCTAGGATTAAAGGCCAGGCGCCACCACGCCCGGCCATAAATTTATTTTTATTTTTTTAACAAATCTAGACCCGTGTTCCCGCCCATTCCCCCACCCTGCCACAGCTCATGCATTCTGCCAAACATGCTTTTCATCTCTTTCTCAGTCTTTCTCAATATTCTCCATGAGGAAGTTGACTGTTTTGAGCAGAAGTTCACTGTTTCAGTCAGTTCTTTGATGCAGTCCTTTCTTTTGTTGTTGTTGTTGTTGTTTCCAATATGCATTACACCCAACTGCTTTGGACAAAAGCTCAGGAGGCCCTCATATCCTCATTTAAAACAGAATAATTGACATTATATGTATGAGATTCTTTTTTTTTTAAGCAAAAGTGGGGAAATTTTATTATAAAAACAGGTTATCTCAGAGACTCCAAGGCAAAAGGCAGCAGGGCCTCCTTGAGCCAGACACTAAGAACAGAGCAAGTCCAGTACTGCCGTCTCACCAGCTGTTTCTTGCTTCCTTCTTGTAAGCCACCTTTATCTTTGTATTCTCTCCAGTGTCTCTATGTTTCAATTCCCGGAGGGTGGCGCATGCCTTTAATCCCAGCATTCCAGAGGCAGATGCAAAGGCAGGCAGATCTCTATGAGATAGAGGCCAGCCTGGTCCACACAGCAAGTTCCAGACCAGTGGTCTAGAGAGATTGGCTCCACTGAGAACAGATGCAGACCCAGGGGTAGCATGGTAGAATGGGAGAGATGGCCCAAAGGTTATTCTATTCTGCTCACATGGGACATGCAGAAACTCTGATCTCCATACTCTCAGAACAGAATTTTCTTCCCCATGGATCACTCTGCTCCTACCACTCAAATATGTAGCTACTGACCACATACAAATCTTTAGAAGCCAGAGGACATCCCCAATGTCTGCAAAGACTTCGGCAAAGGGCTGAAGTTCACTATCAGCTTTGGCTAGATCCCATCTTCGTCCCTTAAAGTATTAATGAGAGGCAAGGGAAGAAAAAAAAAAAACCCCTTTCTTCAGCCCCAGAATCCCAGAGGCCATCAGCTTCTCACTCTCTGGTTGTCCAGGGCTTCTATTTGGAAGCCCAAATAGTGGTGGCTGACTCTGTGAGGACTACTGCATCAGGCCATGGCTGATAAGGGGATATCTAGAGGGAATATCAAATCAAAGACCTGCTCAGTGCCAAGCAGGAAGCAGGGTCAGTGAGTCAGATCCAGGCAGCACAAAAGGGACCAGACAGGAAGGCCAGAGATGACACCAAAAGGCAGGGTGTAAGCAAGCAAGGAACTCAGACAGAGGGAAATCAGCCAGCAAGGAACAGCAAGGCTCACCTGCTTCAAAGACAATGGTGATGGAAGCACAGGAGATTCACATACTGCAGGTGTGTGGGGAATGCAGACCCACTCCAGTCTCTCCAGAAGCAGTTGCTAATATATATTAAAAGCCACTAAGGCAGTCCAGGCACGATGCCACACACCTGTAGCTACTTGGGGGCCTGGGGTGTGAGGATCATTTAAGTCCACGTTTAAAGACTAGCCTGGGCAATATGGCAAAACACTGATGATGATGACAAAGATGATGATGCTGATCATGGTGATAATGATGGTGACGGCAATAGTGACAATGATGACGGTGAGATGGTGATGATGATGATGATGATGATGATGATGATGACAACAGTCATGACCGTGGGGATGAGCATGATGATGAGGATGATGATGATTGATGGTGACGAATATAAGGATGATGATAATGGTGGCAATGATAATGAAGCTAATCATAGTGATGATGAGGATGAGGATGTTGGAGATGACAACAGGGACCATGGTAATGAAGATGATGGCGATGACAATGGTGATGGAGATGACAACGGTGATGATGGAGATGACAATGGTGATGAGGATGATGATGATGAGGATGAGGATGACAATGATGGCCATGGTGATGATGACGATGATGGGTCCACCCTCAGAAAATTCATTGTTACTTCAATTATGTTACACAAGAGCTGTGATGACAAGGATGAGAATGAGGATGAAGATGAGGATGAAGAAGATGAGGATGAAGAAGATGAGGATGAGGATGAAGATGAGGATGATGAGGTTGATGGGGATGATGATGACGACGACATCTCTATCCCCAGAAAATCCACTGTTACTTCAATTCTCACTATGGCCCAGGTAGTCCAACAATGACTCTCACTCTGGAGAGGCTGAAAATCACAAGGCTGGATGTCTCAGCAGTCCCAATCTGGTGCTGAAGCCTAGAAAATTCCTGGAGAGCTGCTGGTCCTCATTCTAAGATTGGGATCCAGAGAAGTTGGTTCTAATATCGGCAGAGGAATCCAACAGCAATAGGACCAACAAACTCACCAACAAGGGTGAAGACAAACAGGCAGAAAGCCATGTATGAGATTCTTTAGGCCTAGGGATGAAAGGGTAAAATTCTCTGTTAAGGGTAGATCCAAGCTTGTAGTTCTTCAACTGATATTGAAGATACTACGTGAATAAAAGCATGGGGTCTCAGTTCCATGAGAGAGCTGAAGGAACAAAACTGGACCTGCTCTTGCCTGTTAAAACTTAATGCTAAGTGCCAGGCTGATTGTTTATTCAGATATAATCATAATTCACAGCTATTTTGCAAGTTAAGAAATAGGAAAATGAGAGAGAAGCCCAGCAGCCCAGCAGCCCAACAGCCCAACAGTGGTGACAGCTCCTGGTAGGTCAGAGAGAGGCTCAGAGGCTCAGTGGCGGTGGCTCCCAGTGGGTGAGAGGCTCACAGGCCCAGCAGTAGCCACATTCCAGACTCCCCTACCCACTAGCTGGGAACACCTGGGGCCACTTCACTCCTTTTGCTTCAGGCTAGGCTTCCCTGCCCAGATGTGGGTGTTTGAGACCAGCTCTGGAGACCTGGTAGGCAGACCCCATGTGACATGGTGGGTCTGTGAGTTCAGTTATCTCACTCAGTGTATGAGGTGGATTTCTACTCACTGGTGAGAGTCCCCACCTGCGTGGTTGTGGCATTCCAGGACTCCTACCCACTAGCCAGTTATCACCTTGGGGCCATTCCTTAGCTTTAGGCTAGGCTTTCCTGCCCCTTGACTCAGATTCAGGCATTAGCCACCGGCCCCGGAGGCAAATCCCACATGGCATGGTGGTTCTGTGAGTACAACTATCCCAATGAGGCTGACCTCCACCCTGTGGTGAGAGTCCCCAACTGTGCAGCAGTAACAGTAGTACAACAGACTCCCTACCCACTAGCTATGGAATACCTGTGGCCCCTTCCCTGGCTCCAGGCTAGGCTTCCCTGCCCCTGGACCCAGATCCAAACATTTGCAACCAGCTCTGGAGAGCTTGTAGGCAGACCCCTTGTGGTGCAGGGTTCAAGCCTACCAGATTGTTACCTGTCTTGGGCCTCTGGAGAAGCTCCTGAGGTGGTGGGTAAGAACTAGCTGGTCTCTCCAGTACAAAATCAGGAGTGAAAAACTGAAGCCTAGACCAACCAGTCTTTCATACCTAATAAGAAGACAATGAAGGTACCTGAAGAATACAAGCAAAGTCAGTCTTCAGTTCAACAAAGAAAAACTCGAACTTCATCACAGAATCACAAACAACAAAAGAAATCCACATGCCAAAATCACAGTGAAAAAACAATAATATGAAAAACCCAAATACTGTCTCCACTAAATACTACCAGTCATGTGCAAGACTCCTATAATGAGGACCTTTGGATGTAACCCAGAACACAGATCTTAAAGAACTATCATAAATATGATAAAATAATTCAAGGAATTTAAAGAACACACAAACAAATCAAAGAATTAAAAGAAGATAGGGGTAAAGTAAAAGAATATAGGATAAACTAAAAGAAGATAATGATAACCAGAATGAATTCACAAAAGATTTGGAAATACTGAAGAAAACTGAGGCTGAAACAAAAAAGAAAATGTAACACTCAATCTGGAAAGAACTGGAGAAAGCCTCACTAACAGAATGAAGCAGAAAAAAAATATCAAGACTGGAAGCTAAAATGGTAGAATTGGACCAATCAAGCAAGATTATGAAATTTTTTTTTTAAAAACACAGGAATATTGGGGCTGGAGAGATAGCCTAGTGGCTAAGAGCACCGACTGCTTTTTCAGAGGACCTGGGTTTGATCCCCAGCACCCACATGGCAGCTAAGAACCATCTGTAACTCCAATTCCAGGAGAACTCCAGTTCCAGGGGAATCTCTTCTGACCTCTGTGGCATTGCATGACACGGGTGCACAAACCTACATGCAGACAGTACATTTATACACATACAAAAATAAAATAAAAAATTAAAAAACCAGGAATATTTTATGCATCATAGTTATAGAGGAAGGAGAAGAATCCCAGGATAATGGTATTGACCAGATCTTCAACAGGACTGTAGAAGAAAAAATTTCCCCAAATTAAAGAAAGACATACCCATACAAATACAAGAAGCATATAGAACACCAAATAGACAAGACCATAAAGGAAATTCCCCACACCATATCATGGTAAAAAACACTAGATGCTCAAAACAAAGAGAGAATTTGGAAAGCTGCAAGACAAAAATAATAAGTCACATGTAAAGGAAAAGCCATCAGAAGTACAGCTGACTTTTCAAAGCAATCAATGTAAGCCAGAAGAGCTTGGATCAAAGTATTCCCAGTTTTAAATGACTTTACCCAGAATACTTTACCTAGCAAAAATGTCTATTATAGTTGAAGGAGAAAGAAAAATCTTTCATGACATAAATAAGCTAAAAGAATTAATGTGCAGGGCTGGAGAGATGGCCTAGCGGTTAAGAGCGCCGACCGCTCTTATAGAGGACCCGGGTTCGATCCCCAGCACCCACATGGCGGCCAAGAACGAACCATCTTTACCTCCAGTTCCAGGGGAATCCGACACCCTCTTCTGACCTCCGCGGCATTGCACGACACGGGTGCACAAACTTACATGCAGACAGTACATTCATACACATACAGAAATAAATTTTAAAAATTAATAAAATAAAAAAAAGAATTAATGTGCAGGAAACCAACCCTTCAGAGAATACTTGAAGCAATACAAAGAGCAGAATAAAGGAACCACTATACCCAAGAGGCAACAAAAAATAATGAATGAAGTTATAACTGTGGAAATATAGACCTAGAGCAAGAATGCAAACAGAAAGTGATGGCAAGCAATATACATCTGTAAATAATAGCTTTAAATGGACTGAACTCCCTAATCAAGAAACACAGGTTAGTAGAATGGATTAGAAAACAAAATCCATCTTTTTGTTGTCTGTAAGAAACCCACCTAACCTTCAAGGACGGGGGAACTATCTTAAGGTGAAGGGGTGGAGAAAAATCTTCCAAGCAAATGTTGTAAGAAGCAAGCAGGAGTTGCTATTCTAATATCACACAAAACAGACTTCAAACTAAAACTAATCAGAAGCAATGAAGAGGCTCACTTCATTCTTATCAAAGGAACAATTAACCAAGAAGATATCACAATCATGAGTATATACATACCAAACTCTGGTGCATTGAACTTTATAAACACAATTCTCCAAGACTTTAAGGCACAGATTAATCCCAACACACTAGTAGTAGGGGACTTCAATACCCCACTCTGTCCATTAGACAGGTCAACAGGACAAAGAATAAACAAGAGACATCTGAACTGAACAATACAATACACCAAAGGGACCTAACAGATATCTACCCAATATTCCACCCAAGCACCAAAGAATATACTTTCTATTCAGCACCCCATGGAAATTTCTCCAGAAGTGACCACATACTAGGGCAGAGAACAAACCTTAACGAATACAAAAAATGTAAATAATTCTATACATTCTATCAGAACACAATGCAGTTAAGCTTAATATCGACATCAGAAGAAGCCTTAGTAACTACATGCATTCATGGAGATTAAATAACACCTCCTGAATAATGAATGGGTTGAAGGAGAAATTAAGAAACAAATAAAAATGCCAGGTATGGTGGAACACACCTTTAATCCCCATACTTAGGAGACAGAGGCAGGTGGAGCTCTGTGAGTTCAAGGCCAGCCTGGTCTACAGAGTGACTTCCAGGTCAGCTGGGGCTATAGGGAGACCCTGTCTCAAACACACACACACACATAAATAAATAAATAAATAAATAAATAAATAAATAAATAAATGTATTCCTGGAATTAAATGAAAAGGACAATAGAACACCAGAAAATCTCTGGGACACTTTAAAAGCAGTCCTTAGAGGATATTTATAGCTCTAAGTGCCTACATTAAAAAAAAAAAAAGAAAACAGAAAGAGCACAAATAAATGACCTAACATTGCAACTCAAAACACTTGAGAAACAACAGATAAGTTCCCAAACCCACAAACAAGAAAAAATAACAAAAAGCAGAGATCAATGAAATAGAAACAAAGAAAACAATGCAAAGAATCAGTGAGACCAAGACTGGTTCTTTGAAAGGATAAACAAGATAGACCGACCCTCAGCCTGCTTAACTAAAAGAAAGAACAAGCACCTGCAAATCAACAAAATTAAAGAAGAAAGGGGAAACATCACAATAGAGAACAAAAAGATACAGAATGTTATAAGGGAATACTTTAGGAACCTATACTCCATTAAATTTGAAAACCTAAGAGAAATGGATGAATATTTGAAATCATGGGAATCACCAAAGCTTCTCAATAGCTTAAACAGACCCATAACACATAAGGAAATTGAACCAGTAATACAAAACCTCCCAATTAAAAAAAAGCCCAGGCCCAGATAGATTCATGACAGAATTGTACTAGACATTTAAAGAGGATCTACAACAATATTACTCAAGGCATTCAAAAGGATAGAAACAGAGGGAAATCTTCCAAATTCCTGCTATGAAACCAGCATCACTCTAATACCAAAACCAGGCAAAGATACAACCTAAAAAGAAAACTATAGACCCATTTCCTTAATGAATATAGATGCAAAAATTCTCAACAAAATACTTGCAAACCACATAAAGGCATACATCAAAAAGTCATCCTTAATGATTAAGATCAAGTTGGATTTATTCCAGAGATGCAGGAATGGTTCAACATACTTAAATCAATAAATATTATAAGTCATATAAATGGACTCAAAGACAAAAATCACATGGTTATCTCAATCAATGCAGAAAAAGCCTTTGACAAAATTCAGCACATCTTTATATTTAAAGTACTAGAGGGAATTGGACTGGAGGGAACATACCTCAACATAATTAAAGCAACAGCCAAAATCATTTTATTTTTTAAACAGCTTTTAAAAATATTTTTTAAATTTTATTTATTTATTTATTTATTTATTTATTTATTTATTTATTTATTTATTTATTTTATGTGTATGAATGCACTGTCTGCATGTAGGTTTGTGCACCCGTGTAGTGCCATGCTGCAGAGGTCAGAAGAGGGTGTCAGATTCTCCTGCAACTGGA
Source organism: Rhizomys pruinosus (assembly GCA_009823505.1). NCBI lineage: Eukaryota > Metazoa > Chordata > Mammalia > Rodentia > Spalacidae > Rhizomys > Rhizomys pruinosus. The sequence goes on along the minus strand of VZQC01001072.1, from coordinate 17,193 downwards.
GTTAAAGACGGCTCTCAGCTGCCATGTGGGTGCTGAGGATCAAACCCGGATCCTCTGCAAGAGCAGTCGGCGCTCTTAACTGCTAGGCCATCTCTCCAGCCCTAGCCAACATCATTTTAAATGGATAAAAACTAGAAGCAGTCCCCTTAAAGTCAGGAACCTGGCAAGGCTGCCTACTCTCTCCATTCCTTTTCAATATAGTGCTTGAAACTCTTGCTAGAGCAGTAAGACAAGAGAAGGAGCCAGGCATAGTGGCACACACCTTTAATCCTAGCACTTGGGAGGCAGAGGCAGGTAGATCTTTGTGAGTTCAAGGACAGCCTGGTCTACAGAGAAAATTCCAGGACAGCTGGGCCTACAGGGAGGACCCTGTCTCAAAACAAAACAAAACAAAACAAAACAAAACAAAACAAAACAAGTACATCAAGGGGCTGGAGAGATGGCTCAGCAGTTAAGAGTGCTAAGTGCTTTTGCAGAGGACCCAGGTTCAATTCCAAGCACCCACATGGCAGCTAAGAGCTGTCTTTAAGCTGGGAGTGGTAGCATATGCCTTTAATATTAGCACTCAGGAGACAGAGGCAGGCGGATCTCTGTGAGTTCAAGGCCAGCCAGGTCTGTAGAGTGAGTTCCAGGCCAGCTGGGGCTATAGGGAGACCCTGTCTCAAAAAAAAAAGAGACAAAAAAATGTACATCAAAACATACATTTACATTCTATATAATTTAGAAATGTAAAGTTAAATGTCTTTTTGCCTACATTACAGCTTACTATTAAACTGTGAATCCCTAAATGTTTTTGGAANACTTCCAATGCTCATGGATTGGAAGAATTAATATAGTGTAAATGGCCATCATACCCAAAGTAATGTGTAGATTCATTCATTGCAATCCCAATCAAAATCCCCACAAGACTTTCATCACAGAATTAGAAAAAATATCCTAAAGCTCATATGGAAAAACAAAAGATCACAGATAGCCAAAGGAACCCTGAGCAAAAAGAGTAATGCCAGTGGGATTATTATATCAGATTTAAAACTATATTACAGAGCTATAATCATAACACAGCATGGTACTGGTACCAAAATAGACCCGTAGATCAATAGAACAAAATTGAAGACCCAAACTTGAGTACATGGAATTTCAGGAACCTGATATTTGACAAAGGGGCCAAGAACACTTAAAGAAGGAAAGGCAGTATCTTAGGCAAATGGTGCTTGCAAAACTGGATCACCACTTGTAGAAGAATGAAACTAAACCCCTACTTTACACCTTGTACAAAAGTCAATGCTAAATGGATCAAAGACCTCAATGTGAAACCTGAAATTCTGAAAATGTTAGAAAACACTGGCAGTAACCTACAAGATATAGGTGTAGGAAGAGACTTTCTAAATCAGACAATAGTTGTACAGGAAATCAACAATCAACAAATGGAACTTTATTAAACTCAAAAACTTTTGTACAGCAAAAGGAACCATCAAAGTAGTGAAGAGAAAACCCACAAAGTAGGAGGAACTCTTCACCAGTGATACCTCTGACAAAAGATTAACATCCACGTTGTATAAACTAAAAAGCAAAGGACCAAGAAAACAAATGACCCAATCAAAAGATGGGCTAAAGATGTGCACAGAGACTTCTCAAGAGAAGAAATAAAGATGGCTAAGAAACATCTTAAAAAGTGTTCAACATCATTAGTAATTAAGGAAATGCAACTTAAAAGCACTTTAAGATTTCATCCTATACTGATAAGGCTGGCTATGATCAAGAAAACAAATGATACCAAATTCTGGAGAGGTTGTGGGGAAAGGGGAACACTCATTCACTGTTGGTGGCATTGCAACACCCATGGAAAGCAGTGTGGAGAACTCTTAAAAGACTAAAAATGAGCCTACCATTTAACCTAGTCATACTACTCCTGGATGTATACCCAAAGCATTCATCCAATAGCAGAGATACTGGCACAACCATGGTTATTGCAGCACTTTTCACAATAGCAAAGAGCTGGAAACAACCCAAGTGTTCCTCAACTGATGAGTGGATAATGGAAATGTGGTACATTTACACAATGGAGTTCTATGCAATGGTAAAGAAACATGTCATCATGAAATTTGCAGGAAAATGGATGGAACTAGAAACCATTATGCTAAGTGAAATAACACAGTCCCAGAAAAAGAAATGACATATCCCTCATTTATGGATCCTAGCACCAAATCTCTTTAGAAGACAAACTGAATAATTCCTTTTTGTCTTTCTTTTTTCCTTTCTTTTTTTAGTAAATATAATACCTTATGTTACTCATCAACTTGCTATGTAATGTAGGAATGTAAAGCAATATTATTTTTCTTTACCTGAATGCAACTCTACTATAAAAATGTGAATCCCTGAACATGTTTTGGAATTTACCTGTAGTTTATTTTCAGATGTCATAATTTTGGTATATGTGTGCCATGTATGTAGGCATATTTTGGAGTGATACAAATCAGAAGGAACAACAATAACAAAAAAAACTGGGTCAAAGAACTTTCTGAAACAGTAAACTTCTGCCCAAAACAGTAAACTTCAGCACCCAAAAATTCAAAAAAGACTGAGAAAAAGATGAAAGACACATATGGCAGAATGCATGAGTTCTGGTGGGTTGGGGAGCAAGGAAGGGGAAATAGCTCTAAATTTGATCAAGAAATCTTGTATGGGTCTGTTTTTGTGCCAATACCAGTCTGTTTTTATGACTGTAGTGCTGTAATATAGTTTGAAGTCTGGTATGGTAATCCCCCCTGTATTGCTCTTTTTGCCTTAAGGTTGCTTTGGCTATCCAGAGTTTTTTGTTTTTCCATATGAACTTTAGGATTTTTTTTTCTAGGTCTGTGAAGAAGCTCATGGGGATTTTAATTGGGATTGCACTGAATCTGTATATTACTTTCAGCAGGATGGTCATTTTTATTATATTAATTCTTCCAATCCATGAGCATGGGAAGTCCTTCCATCTTCTGGTATATTCCTCAATCTCCTTCTTGAGGGATTTAGAATTTTCATTGTAGAGATTTTTAGTGTCTTTGGTCAGGTTTGTTCCTAGATATTTTATTTATTTGGAGGCCACTGTGAGTGGAAAAGTCTCTATGTATTCCTTCTTCAATTGCTTATTATTGGCATAAAGAAAGGCTATCGATTTTTCTAGGTTAATTTTGTATCCTGCCACTTTATTGAACATGTTGATGATTTCTAGGAGTTTTCTGGTGGAGTTTTTGGCATCCCTTGATGTTTATTGATGACATCCCTTGATGACATGACTGTCATGCCATCTGCAAAAAGGGATAGTTTGACCTCCTCTTTTCCAATTAGTACTCCTTTAATTTACTTTTCTTGTCTTATTGCTCTCACAAGCATTTTGGGCACTCTATTGAAAAAGACTGGGGATAGAGGGCAGCCTTGCTGGGTTCCTGACTTTAAGGGGAATGCTTCTAATTTTTCCTGATTTAGGATAATGTTGGCTGTGGGTTTGTTGTATTTGGCTTTAATTATATTGAGGAATTTTCCCTCCAGTCCAATTCCCTCCAGGCCTTTAAACATGAAGGCATGTTGAATTTTGTTAAATGCCTTTTCCTCATTGAATGAGATGACCATGTGGTTTTTGTCTTTCAGTCCATTTATGTGTTTTATGATATTTATTGATTTCCATACTTTGAACCATCCCTGCATCTCTGGTATTAATCCAATTTGGTCATGGTGGATATCTTTTTTATGTGTGCCTGTATGAAGTTTTCAAGTATTTTTGCATCTTTGTTCATTAACGAAATGGGTCTATAGTTTTCTTTTTCTTTTTTTTTTTTTTTTTTTTTGTCTTTCGCGACAGGGTCACCCTGTAGCCACCAAGCTGTCCTGGAACCCACCTTTAGACCAGGCTGGCCCTAATCACAAAGATCCCGCCTGGCATCCGGTCTCCTACAGAATGCTAGGAATTAAAGGCGTGCACCACCACGCCCGACCCGTTTCCTTTTTTGTTTGTAATTTGTTATTTTTGTATTAGAGTGATGTTAACTTCAGAGAAGGTTTGGTAGATTTCCATCTGTTGCTATCCTCTTGAATAATTATGAACAGTGTCTGTAGTGTTTTTTAAATAATCCTATAGAATAGCTGCTGTGAATCCATCTGGGCCTGGGGCTTGTGAACTGGGTGGGTTCTTTTTTTATATCAGTGTTAATTTCCCTCCTGTATATGGGTCGATCTTTAAGTGTCAATACCTTCCTGGTTAAAGTTTTGGTAGATTCCATGTTGTGGTGGTTTGACTAAAGAGTGTCCCCCATAGGCTTAAGTATTCATGACATTTTGTCTCCGTTTGGTGGCACTGTTTTTTGGTGGGTTCTTAGAAGAATGTGGCCGGCGCTGGGGGAGGTATGTCACTGGGAGCAGGCTTGAAGAGTTTAACAAACTTCATTATCTCCAGCCGCTCGTTCCTCTGCTTCCTGTGCTCCTTTGCGCGATGTGACCCTTAGTGCATGCTAGCTCCAGTCCGCCACGCCATGCTCTCCCACCACAATGGACCCTCTAATTCCCATGGAACCACAATCGTAAGCTCAAATAAACTCCTCTTCCTTTTTATAAGTTGCCTTGTGTCATTGGTGCGTTTCATCACAGCCAAACCAGAAAAGTGACTTAAACACTATGATTTCAGGTATTCATTCATTTCTCTTTAGGTTTGTCAAATTTAGTTTTTTTTTTTTTTTTTTTTTAAGTATTCCTGTAGGATTGTCTGAATCTTTTTGCTATCTGTTGAAACAGATCAATGGAACAAAATTGAAGATTCAAACCTGAGCACACCCAATTTCAGCCACCTCATATTTGACAAAGAGACCAAGAAGACTCAATGAAGGAAAGACAGCCTCTTCAGCAAATGGTGTTGGCATAACTAGATCACCACTTGTAGAACAATAAAACTAAACCCCTACCACTCACCATGTACAAAAATCAACTCCAAGTGGGTCAAAGACATGAATATGAAACCCAAAACTCTGAAAATGATAGAAGAAAATGTTGGTAGTAACCTACAAGACACAGGTGTAGGAAAAGACTTTCTAAATCAGACAGCAGCTGTGCAAAAAAATAAAGTCAACAATTGACAAGTGGGACCTTATTAAAATTAAGAGCTTCTGTACAGTGAAAGAAACAATCAAAGAAGTGAAGAGAAAACCCACAGAGTGGGAGGAAATCTTTACCAGTGATACATCTGACAGAGCATTAACATCCAGAATATATAGACTACCCAAAAAACAAAGAAGTAAGAAAACAAATGACCTACTCAAAAAAATGGAGTAAAGAGCTGAACAGAGACTTCAGCAGTGAGGAAGTAAAGATGGCTGAGAAACATCTTAAAAAGTGTTCAGTGTCACTAATAATTAAGGAAATGTAAATTAAAATCACTCTCAGATATCATCTCACTCTGATAAGACTGGCTAAGATCAAGAAAACAAAAGACACCAAATGCTGGAAAGGTTGTGGGGAAAGGGGAACACTCATCCACTGCTGGTGGGAATGTAAACTGGTACAACCACTGTGGAAAGCAGTATGGAGAATTCTTAAAAGACTCAAAATGAGCCTACCACCTGACCCAGTCATATCACTTCTGGGTATATACCCAGAAGACTCATCCTACCGCAAAGGTACATGCACACCTATGTTTATTGCAGCTCTCTTCACAGTAGCAAAGAGCTGGAACCAACCCAAATGCCCCTCAACAAACGAGTGGATGACAAAAATGTGGTACATCTACACAATGAAGATCTATGTAGCAGTAAAGAAAGATGACATCATGAACTTTGCAGGCAAATGGATGGAACTAGAACCCATTATGCTAAGTGAAATAACACAGTCCCAGAAAAACAAATGATGAATGGTATCCCTCATATGTGGATGCTAGTACCAAATCCCTAGTTATAAGGCAAACTGAGCAACATTAATGTTATATTTCTTTTTATGTGAAAGCAGCTGAGCTGTTACAAGGTGAATCCCTTAATGGGATTGAGAATTAACCTACAACTTATTTTCAGACTTTGTAATTTTGGTATATGTGTGGACGGTATGTATGCATATTTTAGGGTAATATAACATTAAAAGGAAAAAAATGTGAAATCCTATACATGTTTTGGAATTAACATACAGTTTATTTTCAGACATCATAATGTTGGTATATGTGTGTCGTACATATAAGCGTATTTTGGAGCAATATACATTGGAAGGAAGAACAACAAAAGGACTGAGTCAGAGAACTGACTGAAACAGTAAACTTCGGCCTAAAACAATAAACCTCTGCATATAAAAACTTTAAAAAGACCCAGAAAAAGATGTAAGACATGTATGGAAGAATGCATGAACTTGGGTGGGAGCCATGTGAGGGTCTCACTGCACCTGCAGAGCCAGTAGGGAGATGGGGAGAAGAAGCCAATATCAGCTTCTCCTGAGAGCTGAAGCTAGAGCTCAAAGTTTCAGCCAGCTATGGAATTCCCAGAGCACAGCCTGGCCTGGCTTACTCATCCTAACTCAAGCTCTTGGCCTAGAGCATTGGCTGTCATGCTTCTATGGCAGAATAAAACCCACTGTCAGGGATCCACAGCCTCAGGTCACACAGACTGGTGGCCAGCCATAGGCCTCTGTCCAGTCAAAACCAGCTAGCCAACCCAAAACACACACTTCCCAGGCTGATGGTCTGCAGAGCAACCCCTTTTCAGCCAAAACCTGTTAGCAACAACAGTGAGCCCTGTGCCAAAAGGGCCTAGTTCATGTGTACAAAATTAACGAATTTGGGGACTCCCTAGATGATGGTGAAAGGGAAAATAAATTTATTCATCCACAGCGTTCTGTTTTTATACCCAGAGAGACATCATGTCTTGGGGCCTGCTTTCAGACCCCCTGCCTCAGGTTCTGTAAATATCAAGAGTACTTGTTTGTCTTTAATCCCAAGGTGGTCCCATGGGTTTGACTATGCAGACAAATCCTGCCTAGGGCCAGGTTTCAGTGTAAACAGACAAGCAGGTATTTTAGCACAATGTAGCCACAGGTGGCTTCCTTTTTACCCACATAGGCTGCTTCTCCCCATCCTCCCACTAGTTCTGCAGGTGCAGTGAGACCCTCGGGCATGGAAAGGGGAATGAGTCTAAATTGGATGGAGAAATGTTGTATGAAATGCACAAAACTTCAATAAAATATTTTAAAAAGAAATCTTGTATGAAATAAACAAATATTCAATAACAAAAAAGAAGTTTCTCTGACCGAGGTTGAGAGCAGCACAAATTTATGAAAGATCAGTGTCTTTCATATATACCAAGAGCAAACTTGCTGAGAAAGAATGTAAAAAAGGTCCCTTTCAAAGAAGATTTTTAAAAAATACCTTGGAATAAACCTAACCAAGGAGGTGAAAGACCTTTACAATGAAAACTTTAAAATGCTGAACAAAGAAATTAAATAAGACACTTGAATACAGAAAGACCAGGTTCATGGATCAGCAAAATGAATATGATGAAAATGTCTGTATTACAGAAAATGACCTAGAGAACCAATGAAATTCCTTTTGAAATTCCAGTGATACTCTTCAAAGATCTAGAAAAAAACCCCTAATATTCATATGAGAGCACAAAAGACCTCAAATAAAGCAATCCTAACCAGAGAAAGCAATGGTGGAGACATTTCAATATATAATTTCAAATTATAATACAGAGCCATAGTAACAAAAACAGCATGGTATTGTACAAAACCAGAGGTATAGAACAATAGACTGGAGGACCCATAAAAATAAATACAATAATACTTGCCTAGTCTTTGACAAATGTCAAAAACACATATTGCAAAAAAAAAAGGACCCTGTATTCAACACATGGTGGTGGGAAAACTTGTCAGTAGAGAAAGCCATAGGCAAACCCCTTTAAGATAAAGGGATAGGCAAGAACTTTCTGAGACAGACTTAGCTAGATAGGAAATAGTGCCAGGAAGTGACAAATAAGATTGCATCAAAATAAAAAAGCTGTACAGCAAAGGAAACAATCATTAGAATGAAGAGATGGCCTGCAGAATGGGAAAATCTTTGCCACCTACACATATGGCCTGTAGCTTTAGGGGGATCTGATGCCCTTGTCCTACACAGGCCCTTGTGCTCACCTGCACATACCTGCACATACCTGCACACAGGAACACACACCGTCACATAATTTGAAAAACAATTTTAACAAAAAGAAAAAAAATGACAACAAATGCTGGTATGGGTGTGGGGACAGAGGCTCCCATGTATACTGCTTGTTGGAATGTGAACTGGTATAGCCACTATGGAAATCAATGCAGCAATTCCTCAAAGAAGTAAAAATGCAACTACTATATGATCCAACTATGCCACTCCTGAGCACATATCTGAGGGACTCTGAATCAACATATCACAGAGGTACTTGCAGACCCACATATATTGCTTTACTATTTACAGAAGTGAAGAAATGGAACCAGCCTAGATGCCCATCAGGAGATGAATGGATAAAGATAATGTGGCATATATACAAATGAATTCTTTCACTTGTAAAGAAAAATGAAATTAGGAGATTTGCAGGGAAATGGAGCTACAGATAATTATGTTAAAGGAAGCAGGCCAGACTAAGAAAAACAAATATCAAATGCTTTCTCTCATATATGAAATACAGATGAAAATCAATCAATCAATCAATCAATCTATCTATCTATCTATCTATCTCTATCTATCTATCTATCTATCTATCTATCTATCTATCTGAATAGATAGACTAAGGTAGAATAAAGATAGTATAAGATTGAAGTCTGGGATGTGCAAATGTCATAATGGGGGGACTCGAGTGCTTAGAGTGGGGGATTTTGCCAGACCACCTGAAGTGCAGGTAGGGGCTGGGTGCTTCAGCTAGGCAGATTTTTGGATAATTGAATCATTGTCTTGTGTGGCTGTGGGGGTGGAGGTGCCCTGCTAACTGGTATAAAAGGTGGGCCAGTCTGTTGCCACTGTGGGACTTGCATGCACAGAGCATAGAGTGGGGGATTTTGCCAGACCACCTGAAGCATAGAGTACCAGGGGATGGGCTAAGTGAGGGATTCGCTTCCCTTCTCCAAAGTCCCCCAACCCTCCCATCCCCCCCTGCCAACTGGAATTGTGGAGGGAGTGTCCAAGTCGGACCACAATAGTGATTCCAGGACACAAGGCCAGGCAATAAATGAAACAGCAAACTTGAGACAACTCCAGTCCCACATCACTAAGCCCTATAAACAACCTAGAGGAACTGGCTAGCAAGAAGCAGAGTGAGCACAGTGCTCAGCAGGGTACTGACTATGTTGTTACCTACCTGGTTTTTGGAGAACCTTCAGAATAGAAAGAAAGGGAAGAGCGAATTAGACTTCCAATATATAACCAAAACTGAAAGCCTGAAACCTAGACAAGTCAACACTCCATAAACAAGGAGAAAACAATGAAGGCATCTGAAGGAAGAACGCAAAGCAAGCCTTCAACACAGTGAAGAAACATTTGAGATTCGTATCAGAATACAAACAAAAAGAAACCCACATGACAAAAGCACAAGGAAAGAACAACATGGGAAAAGTGCAGAATAATTCCACACCAAACTCTACCAACCCTATACAAGATCCCTACAATGACATCTCCCTAGAGGTAACCCAGGACACAGATCTTAGAAGAACAATTGCAGACATATTCAAAGAATATAAAGAACAAGTCAGAGAACTAAGGAGAGAGAATAAAAAACTCAAGAAGGATCTAGAGGGAGAGAATGACAAACTCTGGAAAGAAGTGGAAACACTGAGAAGATCCAAGGCTGAAATATAAAAGGAACTCAACCATTGAAGAAAGGAACTACAGAGATGTTCCAAAAGGCTGGAAATACTAAAAGAAATCACAGTATGAAATGAAAAAAGAATCCGAACAACTATCCAATCAAGAGGAAAGGATGGGAAAAAGCCTCAGAAGTAGAATGGAGGAACAGAAAAAGAATACAGAACCTGGAAGATAACAGCAGAACAACTTAAAAATGCTCAAGTAAAGATTATGAAAAATTTAAAAATCACAACGATGGAACAACACAGGAAATATTGGGTGAAAGATCACTATGAAAAGATCAAACCTCCACAATCATAGGGAATAGAGGAAGGAGCAGAATCTCAAGAAAATGGTATGGTCAGATCTTCAACAGGAATAATAGATGAAAATTTTCCCAAACTAAAAAAAAGACAAACCCATATAAAAACAGGAAGCACATAGGATACTCCAAATAGATAAAACAGAAAAGAAAACCGCCTTCCCCATGCCCAATATCATAGTTAACACTAGAGTTCACAAACCAAAGACAAAATCTGTAATCCAAAGAAGAAAAACAATAAGTTCATAAAGGGAAACCCCAGAATACAGCTGACCTTTCGTGCAAACCTATGAACAGCCAGGAGAAACGTGGGGGCAAAATAGTCCCATGCTAAACTAGTATAGATGGCCAACCACAGCAAAATATCNTAGCCAACATGCATTAAACTTGGGGCCAAGTTCTTCACTGGCAAAGTCCTTATCATAGCCATAAAAAGAGAGAAGCCAGCTCTGGCAATGTAGCTCAACATGGATAGGGGCTTGCTGCCGAACCAGGGGACCTGAGTTCAAACCCCAGGACCACAGGGTGGAAGGTAAGAACTGATTTCCACAAGGTGTCCTCTGATACAGCATACATACCATGGCACAAGCCCCCCCCCATAAATAAATAAAATATAATAAAAGTTTTTTTTAAAGAAATAGGCCAGTAAAAAGTGGGAGGGGGATTAAAATATCAGACGATTCCCAGTGACATGAAGTCATTCAGCTTGTAAATGTGAAAAGATGCTCAGCTTCTATCGTAAAGAAAGGAATGCAAATAGAGATGAGGGAAAGCATTTCACAATGAACATATTAAAGTTTGCCGATGACTGTAGTCTGTGAAGCGATAGGAAGCCTCCTACATTACTCTTACTGCCTGTTTGAATTGGCATAACAACTTTAAAGAAAATTTTGCAGTATTTACCAACATAAATTTCCTCATCAGTTAGCTGTTCTTATCAGGAGGTCCCCTGTGATCCTGTCCAAACTGCAGTTCCAGCCCCTGACTATTCTGAGAGGCTTTCACTCTCAGAATCCATTTCCTTCAGTGCTGTTAGCTTTTCTCAGGAATGCCCAGCATGGTCTGCTTGTTTCTGTAATTATACGGGACATGAATCCAAAGGACAGAGAAACTTTTCTGGCTTTTACTTTTGCCTTGTGGTGACCAAAATGTTTGAGGGTGACTTAAAGGAATGGGCGGTGTGTCTTGGTTCACTGAGAGGCATCAGTCAATGGTGGTGAGGGAGCAGATCTGTTCATGTCATGGTGGCCAGGACTCAGAGAACAGTGGGTTCCAAAGGAGTCGGGGCAGGATACAGCCCTGAGGACACGTCTCTGGAGACCTCCAAGGCCCCTGTGCTTCTCCCACTGCATCCCGATGACGCCATTATGTTATAATCTATCCAGGGATGAATCCGTTCATTCAGAGCCCTTGTGATCCAGGCGTCTCTGGAGATAGCCTCATGGACACATACTAACTGCCTATGTGTTTCTTGACAAGGATGATGAACATCACATTCTCACTTTAGGATGAAGAAGTGGGCTCTGGATGTGGATGATGAACCTAGTTTGAGCCTAGCTGTCCTTCATCTGAGAGTCCTTATGAGTGAGACCAACTGTGGCCAGCTCTGGCCTAGGGTTTTCTCTCTGTACAATACTATAAACTTCCTGTCTTGCCTTTGGCTAGAGGTGAGCTTGGAGGCTCCATGGGGAAGCATGTCAGATCTTTCCTTCTGCAAGAGAAAGCTGAGTGCCAAGACACTGGCCGGATTCCAGATTTGGGCACATTTATGAGGAGCACCTGCTGTTGCCAGTCAGTGGAACCAGGCAGGAGTCAGACTGTCCGAGATTAACCTTGCAGCCTTAGGGCCCAAATATTGACTTCAGCTGGTTTCTTAGGAATGCACGTGCTGCTCCTCCTCCTCCTCCTCCTCCTCCTCCTCCTCCTCCTTCTCTCCCTCTTTATCTGTTTCTTTATCTGTGTGTGTATCCTCTGTGTGTGGTCCCGTATGCAATGCAGATGCATGCATTCTTGGCATGCTTGCAGGGGTCACAGGACAACCTTCAGTGTTGCTCATCAGTATCCTCCGCCATTGCCATTCGCTTAAGATGGAGACTCTCTTGGGCCCCATAATTTTGTCGTGCAGCCCAGGCTAGCTGCCCCCTTGTTTCCAGAGATCCTCCTGCCTCTATACTCCATTCCATAGTGTTGGGATTTAAGGTGTGTGCTATAGCACTTAGCATTTTTTTTTAAAAAGGAAAAAAAAAAACATGGATTCTGGAGACCTCAATTTGGGTTCTCATGCCTTGTGCATGGCAACTGTTTAGTAACCTTCATCAGCTTCTTTAAAAAACAAACAAACCCCTGCACATTCATTTCCAGGCTACTGAATTTTTTAAATAGAAAGAAAGAAAAAAAGTCAAGAAAGTGCAAGCTGAAACCAGTCACTAGCTGTGGTGTTCCTTCAAAGCAGATTCAGACTGAACCAGCCAGCTAGCCATCCAGCCACAGTGTGGAAATAGCCAGATTAACTTCTACAGCTTCTCCCAAGAGAATCTCTTCTTTGTGAGAGTCTAGGAGTTCTTTTGCATAGGCTGCAGTCTGTATCCTGATGGAAGTCCTTGTCCTTTCTTGAGATCCCTTTGCACTCCTGGGGTGGGTGGAGTTATATGGGCCTCTCTTGGAGAGCTCTGCTCCAGTTGCTATCAATAGGAACATTGCCTTGCCAATCTCATCACTTCCAGCAGGGGGCACTGCAGCCACAGTGTTGCAACTACTGACTCAGATTGATTTCTCAGATCATGATGTTGCTTTTAGAATCTAATTAAACCAGCCCTGTCCTGAGAAGATTTGAACCTCCTCTTCAAGAATGTAGGAGGAAAGAGTAAAAAGTAGTGTATATGGCCCAGGGAAAAAAGATTCTTGTAGCAGGGAAGGTCATTTCCCCTCCCTAAACAAGCTACTCTCCAGGGGAGCTCTGCAGACCCACAGGACCGCAGACCCTCCAGCCATCCTTTTCTGATGGGAATTAGCTGCTTCAGCAATTGTTGGAGAGCACCCCAATTATTAATTTTTCTCCCACATCTGACCTTCCTATCAACGGCTCTCTCTCTCTCTCTCTATCTCTCTCTTTCTCTCTCTCATTCTTCTTCCCTCTCTCCCTGTCTCATCCATGTACAATTTTCCTTTCTTATTTTCTTTTTTCCTGACTCCCTCATCCTTCTCTCTTTTCAAGCCTGACTCTCAAAGATTTTGAGCAGCACACCTGCAGCCGGCCCCTTGGTGTCTGTTATTACAATAGAGCAGCTCAGAAGCTGGATGGGGAGGAGACCCGCCCAGCGTACAGACTCTGGGAAAGGAGCGCCTGTTCCCAAGATCTCTTTGGGCTGACCAATCACCTTCTTCCTCTGATTGTCTGAAAGGAGTGTCTCTCTCTTTTGTCTTCCAGAACTGCTTCTTCCAATTTCTACCCTTACTAGGCTTGGTCTTTCAAAAGAAAAGTGGAGACAGAATTCTGGTTTTCATGAAAGAAGGATAATTTGACTGTTGATGTTCAGCAAACTCCTCACCAGGTAGCCAGCGAGAGCTCCGTCAGGAACTAAGTGAGGCTGGGGAAATGCACAGCAAATCCCACAGGGAAACTTGAGCATTTGTTCTTGAGTTTGGTGCTTTATTTCTGAGCCTGTATAATCAGAATCACAAGGGTCTCCGTCCAGTCTTTTCAGCATGCTCACACTCCTGTTACTGAACCCTGCAGGACTTCCTGCCTTGAAAGACTTAGAGTGCCCAGAGAATGAAGACGAGCAGAGAATAGACATTGCCAGAAATTATTGTCTACGTGGCTAATGAGATACCAAAGGAAGACATCACATTTGTTAACTTACTTCCAACTTTATATACCTAGAAATCAAAAGTGGACTATTTTCTTGAGGAAGAACTCCCATGAATCAGACTCATACATATCTGACCTATGACTCATGTTAACATGCACTGGGGACTCCAGGATCACCATGGGCATTGGTGTCAGGCCTGCGGCTCCAGAGCCAGGCCCAAGGTGACCAGGTTGTCCACACTGGGTCCTCATACAAAGGAGTCAGGTGGGGGGGGGGGTTCCACTGACAGCCAGCTGTGGCGAGTCCAGGGAAATGGTGAGGGCCACTCCACCTATGAAGCCAGATGTGGAAAAGAACTCGGACCTTCAGTGTCTCCTTAGGAAAATGAGCATCCTGTATAGTGTGAAGGACTTAAAGAGAGAACAGGACTCTTAGGTGAAGTCCTTAATACACAGATGCACTGCAGACAATTTTGGTACCAAGTTCTGAGGAATCACTATCCCAGAGGAGATAATGATTGTTTTTTGTTGTTGTTTGATTTTTTTTATTGTTGTGTTTTTGTCAAGTGACTGTGTTAAAAAAATTCACTTCTAGAGACCGACTCAGTAAGTAGCAGCCACAATCTAGGCACTCGAGCCTTCAGAGACAGATATGAAGATAGGTCTAACCTAAACCAGCTCTCTGTAGAGGACGCTTTTGGCCTGTCTGCCAGGAAGACCCTTTCCTGGGCTCCAGAATCTCTGGGTGTGCCCTGCAGGGCAGATCACAAGATGCTTTTACTTATTGTGTGCCATGCTGAGAAAGTGCCATCCTGATATGGATAGAAACTGTCAGCTTGACAGCATGGACAGACCTCTGGCTCTTTCTGCAGAGGATTGTCGTGATTGGGTTCATTGAGGTGGGGAGACCTGTCCACTGAGGCTGGAAATCCTGGACAGCATAAAAAGGAGGGAGTGGACTGAACGAAGCTCCTTAACTGACCAGTTGCTTCAAGCTCCTGATAAAATGATTTCCTCACATAAGGGACCGCACCCTCTGCCTCTGAGCCCAAATAAGCCCTTCCTCTCTTAAGTTGCTTTTGCCATGGGTATCACACCAGCAGGAAAAGCAACTCAGGATGCGGAGTGACGCGCTCTTCTGTGAGCTCTTCCCATTCACTTCTAGGCATTCATCCCAAGACAGCTTCCATGTTGTGTCTGCCACACCCAAGGTCTCTTGGTCTCACGGTTGAACCAGAAGCATCTAAGGACCTTGGGCTATGGGTTCCTTGCCTCTGCTTCTGTTTGCTAAAGCGACCTGAGAAACTGAGGTTAACTGATCAGGGCTGGGAAGGCTCCATGAGAAGAGCAGGCCTCCTCCTGCATCCCATACATGACTGGGCAGGGTTCGTCATGTGCTAGTCATCCCTGCAGGCGACCTGAGAAGCTGAGGTTAACTGATCAGGGCTGGGAAGGCTCCATGAGAAGAGCAGGCCTCTCATGCATCCCATACATGACTAGGCATGGTTCGTCATGTGCTAGTCATTCCTGCAGGCGACCTGAGAAGCTGAGGTTAACTGATCAGGGCTGGGAAGGCTCCATGACCTCCTCCTGCATCCCATACATGACTGGGCAGGGTTCGTCATGTGCTAGTCATCCCTGTAGGCAGAAGAGGCCAAGGTCATTCTTGCTGGAATGGAATAAGCTCAGTGGACTGAGATGGATGGTGACGTGAACAAGTTGGGTCTTGGGATGAGTTCCTTTTCTCACTTCTGTGACCAAGTACTTGGCACGAGTAGCTTAAGGGAGGAAAGCTTCCTTTGGGCCCTTGGCATGATGGCAGTACAATGAGGCGGTTACCCACATAAACATCTTCAGTTAAGAAACAGAGTGGGCACCGAGCTGGGCTGGGCTATCAGATGTCAAGGCCTGCCCCTGAGTCACTCACTTCTTCCCATAAGGCTCCACTGTCTAGGGGCTCCACAACCTTCCACCAGCTGAGGATTGAGTGTTCCAACACACAGGACCTGCGGAACATTTGACATTCAAACCACAGTCATCTCCAAGTATGGGATTCGGGAAGGACCAAGCTGGAAATAGATAGGTCTGAAGATCACTGGTGCAGAGATGTGATGGAAGCTGGCAGACAGTTTTTGTGGGAGAGAAAAATGATCAAGCTCTTAGTTCCAGAATATTCTCCTGAAGGGAGAGGACAGTGAGGAAGACCTGGTGCTGCAGGTAGAAGGGAAGGGCAGAGAGCAGAGACAGAGAGTGGCTGCCTCAGCCAGCTAAATGCAGACTCTTTCCAGGCCATTTCTCCTTCAGTGTGGAGGGAACAAGTACACAAATTAGAATGGGTGAGTGGTACATCCCCTGAGTAAATTAGGTTGTCTAGAGCAGGCTAAGAAGGTCTCACAGGGGGCTGGAGAGATGGCCTAGCAGTTATGAGCGCCGACTGCTCTTACAGAGGACCCGGGTTCAATCCCCAGCACCCACATGGCGGCTGAGAACCGTCTGAAGCTCCAATTCCAGGAGAACTCCAGTTCCAGGGGAATCCGAGACCCTCTTCTGAACTCCGCGGCATTGCAGGACACAGGTGCACAGACTTGCAGGCAGACAGTACATTCATACACATACAGAAATAAATAAAATTAATAAAAAAATTAAAAAAAAAGAAAGTCTCACAGAGGAAAGCCTGGGAACTTACTCCTAAAAGTGCCTACAGCAGTCGAATGGGGACAGGAGAGAATATTGCATGACCCAGAACATGCGTAGCCAAGGTTTAGAGCAGGGCTGGTTTATTGTGAGACTGCAGGCTTCAGAGCCCGGACAGGATTTAGAGTGGAGAACTGGAGTCTGCCTGGAATGGAAACAAAAGCCTTGGTGCTTCGAGCTGAGGACTGTCCCTAAGGGGCACGCAGTATCTGAGCTGAGGACTGTCCCTCAGGGGCACGCGGCATCTGGGCTGAGGACTGTCCCTCAGGGGCACAAGGCATCTGAGCTGAGGACTGTCCCTCAGGGGCACGCAGCATCTGAGCTGAGGACTGTCCCTCAGGGGCATAAGCATCTGGGCTGAGGACTGTCCCTCAGGGGCACGCGGCATCTGGGCTGAGGACTGTCCCTAAGGGGCATGCGGCATCTGGGCTGAGGACTGTCCCTAAGGGGCACGCGGCATCTGAGTTGAGGACTGTCCCTCAGGGGCACGCGGCATCTGGGCTGAGGACTGTCCCTCAGGGGCACGCGGCATCTGGGCTGAGGACTGTCCCTCAG
>VZQC01001071.1:2275326-2298279 GCA_009823505.1 Rhizomys pruinosus | reverse complement strand
AGTTATGGCGGAATGCATGATCTGGGATGGGGTGGGGGGGGAGGGAAAGGGAAATAAGCCTGAACTGAATTGGAAAAAATGTATGAAATGCACAAAGCATCAATAAAAATTAATTAAAAAAAAAAGTTAACTCATGGTGTCAGGAGCACAAGACAGAGAGATTAAGACTCATGTTCACTGTACTTAAAAAATTTATCCAAAAATAATCTACATGTTCAAAGTACTTTTTTAAACAGTTTTTTATTTCATTTATTTTCATATGTGTATGAATGTACTATCTGCCTGTAGGTTTGTGCACATATGTCGTGCAATGCTGTGGAGGTCAGAAGAAGGTGTCGGATTCCCCTGGAACTGGAGTTAAAGATGGTTCTCAACTGCCATGTGGTTGCTGGGGATCGAACCCAGGTCCTCTGCAAGAGCAGTTGGCGTTCTTAACCACCAGGCAATCTCTCCAGCCCCCATGTTCAAAGTACTTTAAAAAAATAATCTAAGACATTATCCCATGGAATGGTGCCATGACCATTTAGAGTCTGTCTTCCCTCTGAAACTTAATTTAGAATCTACCTCACAGAAAATCCCAGTTCCTGATAGAATTGTTTCCCTTTGAAATCTCATGAGTTCATTGTCCACCTTTCTCTCAGATTTCTCATCTTCCAAACCTCAAGAAGAATGGAGAATTAAGCTTCGTTTATAGCATTCTATTGTTCCTCTAGCTCCAGTTCCAAACTCATTCACAATTATCCTCTGAAACATTTCCAAAAGCCTAAAGACCAAGGAATCAGATTAATCTAAGCAATGGTACCATTTACTGGTACCAGTTTTCTGTTGGTTACTTCATAATTACTGTATCAATATATGTGGCAAAGGCAACATAAGAAAAGGTAGGGTTTATTTAGGATCAAAGTTCATGAAAATACAGCCCATCATGACAAATGTTGTGATCAGTGTTGTCAACTTAATAGAATTTATCATCACCTGGTTAATATGTGGGGGACGGGCCTCTGGATACAACTGAGAGATATTTTTGATTGTTCTAATTAGAGTTAGGGAGAATCACCCTCTTCCAATGGATAGAATCACTTTCTAGACACAGTATCTTGAATTGAATGAGTGGAAAATGCCAATCAAGCTTTTGTTCATGGCACTTTTCTTCGGGCTGTGAATGCAATGTCCAACTGCTTTAAGCTCCTAATGCCTTCATGTCCTGACCATGACAGAATGTACTTTGATCTGTGAGCTAAAATAAATTCCTAATTCCTAATGATGTTTTTTCCATGTATTTTATCATAGCAACTAAAAAGAAACTGCTCAAGCAGGAGACTCATGGAAGCAAGATCTTGATGTGGCTTGTGATACTGCATCCAGAATCAAGAAGCAGAGAGAAATGAATGCTAATGCTCAGGTTATTTCTCTTCTTATTTTTAGTTCAGGACTCTAAACTACTTGATAATCCTACCTGAATTTAATGTATGTCTTCCAAGTCAGTTAACCTAATAAAGATATTTGCACTCAGAATACTTACTCATTCTTTTAAAAAATATTGATGATTTGTGAATTTTATCCCTTATCTTTCGGTCCAATTTAGACACATTTCACTCTCCCTGCCATCCCCCCACCCCACTTCATGCCTTCTACCATACATGTTTGCATCTTTTTCTCAGTCTTTCCAAAGATTTTCACTGAAGAGGCTTCTTCTTTTTGACAGAATTTAACTGTATAAGTCAGTCTTTTGAACCAGTCTTTATGTTGTTGTTGATCCCTCCCCTTTTGAATTGCTCCAACATATGCCTATATAACCATCACATATGTACAAAAATCATGACCTCCAAGAATAAACTGTATGGTAATTTCAAAATATGTTTAGACGTTCATATTTCCCCTTTAATTTTATATTACTCTAAAATATGAATACATACCTTCCACTCATATAGAGGAATTACAGAGGCTGTCAAGGGGTGGTTCAATACTAGAGCTCATTATAAGACTCATATTATAACAGCACAGTTGCTTTCAGATAAATAGAAATAAATAAAGCAATAATGTTCAGCTTGCCTTTCAAATGTGGATGTGGTGTTAGTATCTGCAAATGAGGGAAACCATTCCCCATTTGTTTTTCTGGGACTTTGTTACATCACTTAGCATAATGGATTGAGTTCCATCCATTTAACTGCAAACTTCATGATGTCATCTGTCTTTACTTTTGAGTAGAACTCCATTGTGTATATGTACCACACTTTTGTATCCACTCACTTGAGGGGCATTTAGGGTTGCATCAAATCTTTGCTATTGTGAAGAGAGCTGCAATAAACATAGATGGGTATGTATCTTTGCAGTAGGATGAGTCTTGTGGGTATACACCAAGCAGTGGTATGACTGGGTCAATTGGTAAGCTCATTTTGGATGTTTTAAGGGTTTTCCACACAGCTTTCCATAGTGGTTGTATGAGTTTACATTCCCACCAGCAGTGGCTCAGTGTTCTCCTTATCCCACAAAATCTCCAGCATTTGGTGTCTTTTTGTTTTCTTGATTTTGGCCAGATTTATTGGAGTGAGATGATATCTGAGAGTGGTTTTAATTTGCATTTCCTTAATTATTAATGATGTTGAACACTTTTTAAGATGTTTCCCAGCCACCTTTACTTCCTCATTGGTAACGTCTCTGTTCAGCTCATTACTCCATTGTTTGAGTACGTCATTTGTTTTCTTCTTTGTTTTTGAGTAGTCTACATATTCTGGATATTAATGTTATGTCAAATATATCACTTGTGAAGGTTTTCCTCCTTTCTGTGGGTTTTCTCTTCACTTTCTTGATTGTTTCTTTCACTGTACAAAAGCTTTTGAGTTTGATGAGGTCTCATTTGTCAACTGTTGACCTTATTCCCTGTGCAGCTGCTGTTTGATTTAGAAAGTCTTTTCCTATGTCTATGTCTTGTAGGTTGCTGCCAACTTTTTCTTCTATCACATTCAGGTTTTCTGGTTTCACGTTGAGATCGTTGATACACTTGGAGTTGATTTTTGTAGAGGGTGAGAGGTAGGGGTTTAATTTTATTCTTCTACAAATTGTGACCCAGTTTGCCAGCACCATTTGCTGAAGATGCTATTCTTCCTTCATTGAGCTTTTTTGGCCCATTTGTCAAATATGAGGTGGCTGCAATTGTATGAGCTCAAGTTTGGATCTTTAATTTTGATCCATTGGTCAATGCATTTGTTTTTGTGCCAGTACCAGTATGTCCTTATGACTATAGCCCTGTATAGCGTGAGGTCTGGTAAAGCAATGCCCCCTGTACAGCACTTTTTGCTCATGGTTGCTTTAGCTATTCAGGGTCTTTTGTTTTTCCATATGAATTTAAGGATTTTTCCCACATCTATGAAGAAACACATGGGGATTTTGATTGGGATTGCATTGAATCAGCATACCAATTTGGGTAGAATGGACATTTTTACAATATTAACTTTTCCAATCCATGAGCATAGGATGCCTTTCCTTCTTTTGATTTCGTCTTCAATCTCCTTCTTCAGTGGTTTAACATTTTTGATGTAGAGATCTTTGGTTTATTAAGATGTTCCCAGGTATTTAATTTTTTGAGGCTATTGTGAGTGGGAATGTCTCCTTATATTCCTTTTTTCCAATTGCTTATTGTTTGTGTAAAGAAATGCTACTTATTTTTCTAGTTTAATTTTGAATCCTGCCTATTTACTGAAACTATTATTAATTTCTAGGAGTTTTCTGGTGGAGTTTTTAGCGTCCCTTAGGTAAACTATTGCATCATCTGCAAAAAGGGATAAATTGACTTCTTATTTTCCAATTAGTCCTCCTTTAATTTCCCTTTCTTTTCTTATTGTCCTAGCAAGCATTTGAAGCACTATGTTGAAGAGGAGTTGTAATAAGGGGCAGCCTTGCTGGGTTCTCACCTTTAAAGGGAATGTTTCTCATTTTTCTCCATTTAGGAAGATGTTACCAGGATAACACAGAACAACCATAATCCTCAAGTAAAGATGATGAAAAATTAAAAATTGCACAAGAGTGGAACAAGCAGGAAATATGGGACCCTATGAAAAGACGAAGCCTCTGCCTGATAGGGATTGAAGAAGGAGAAGAATCCCAAGACAAGAGTATTGATCAGATCTTCAACAGAATAATAGATGAAAATTTCCCCAAACTGAAAAAGGACAAACCTATACAAATACAAGAAGCACATAGAACACAAAAGAGAAAAGACCAGAAAAGAAATTCCCCACTCCATACCATAATTAAAATGTTAGATGCTGAAAACAAAGACAAAATACTGAAAGCCAAAAGAGAAAAACAAGTTACATATAAGAGGAAATCAATCAGAATTACAGCTGAATTCTCCGTGTAAATATGAAAGCCAGAAGAACGTGGACCAAAGTATCCCCAGTGCTAAATGACTTTAGTTGCCAACCCAGACTACTATAGCCAGCATAAATGTCAATTATAGTTGAAGGAAAAAGAAAAATCTTTCATTACAAAAACAAGATGAAAGAATACATGTCTAAAAACCCAACACTAAAGAAAATATTCAAAACAATTCAAAGAACAGAGGAAAGGAGATACTTTCCTTAAGCAACTGAGAGAAATTAACAAAAGCATAACAGAATAAATACAAACCTAGTCCAAGAATGTAAACAAAAAATAAGGTGAAAGGAAGCAACACACATCTCTCAATGATAACCTTAAATATTAATGGTCTAAACTCCCTAATCAAAAGACAAAGACTGGGAGAATGGATTAGGAAAGAGAATGCTTCTATATTTTGTCTACAAGAAACCTACCTCAACCTCAAAGACAGTCACCAGCTTAGAGTGAAAGGAAAGAAAAAAAAATTCCAAGCAAATGGTACCAAAAAGCAAGCATGAGTTGCTATTCTAATATCAGACAAAATAGACTTCAGAGTAAAATTAATCCGAAGAGACAAGGAGGACCATTACATTCTTATCAAAGGAACAATTAACCATGAAGACTTCACAATCCTAAATGTTTATGCACAAAACTCTGGTGCACCTGACTTTATAAACACTAAATTGCAGGGCTTCAAGATGCAGATTAATCTCACCACACTAATAGTGGGGACTTCAATATGCCCCTGAGCCTCTTGGATAGATCAACAGGACAAAAAACAGAGAGACAACAGAACTGAACAATATCATACACCAAATGGACCTCATAGACATCTAAAGAATATTTCATCCAAGCACCAGAGAATATACTTTGTACTCAGCATTTCACAGATCATTCTCCAAAATCGACCACATAACAGGACAAAAAAGAAATCTCCCCAGTGCACTTTTCCAACCCAAACTGTATATTCTACATTTCCCTCTCCCTCATTTGTTCTTTTTCACAGTAGATCTGCATAATGTTCACCATTAATAGCCATGCCACCATTTCTACATTAAGCTGCTTGAAATATCCTCCACCAAAGAAATTAGTCCATTGCTTTTCAACTTAGCCTCAGGCAAACATTTGGGCTGTTGGCAAATTCCAGCCAGACTCTTTGACAAAATATCCAAGCTGCTGATTAAGTCTTTATTTTCCTCTGGAAATGCATTTTTCTCAGCACTGCTTTTGTCTAGGCTTCTACTAGAATGGCCCATTAAGCTCTGCTTACAGCAGTCAACAGCTTTTCTAGCCCAAAGTTCCAAGGTCTTCCACATTTCTCCAAACAACCACATGGTCATGTACTTTATAGACATCAGCCCACTCTCTGGTACCAAAACTGTATTAGTTACTTTGCTATTGCTGTAATAAAACCACCATGACCAAGGAAACTTATAAAAGGAAGAGTTTATTTGAATTTATGATTGACTGCTGCAGGGAATTAGAGTCAATTGTGGTGGGAGGCATGGCGCAGGGGCTGGATCAGAAGGCTAAGGCTCACATCTTCCAATGAGCACAGGAAGCTGAAAGAGCAACTGGAGCCTGCAAGGCTTGTTGAACCCACTAAGCCCACCCCCAGTGATATACTTCCTCCAGCATGGCCACACTTTCTAAGACCCTCCCCAAAACAGTGCCACCAACTGAGGACAAAATATCTGAATACAAAATGTCTGAAATCTATGGGGGACATTCTCATTCAAACCACCACAAGTTCCTTTTAAGTTGTTTTGATACAATACCATGACCAAGGAGAGTAACAGAAGGAAATGTTTATTGGGCTTAAGATTGCAGAGAAATAAGGGTTCATCCTGGTGTAACAGGCATACGTGTTTACAGCTGGAGAAGAGAGCTAAGCACTCATCTCTTCGGGAAGGCACAAGAAGCAGAGAAAGCCAGACTGAAAGTGGGCATGGCTATAGACTCTCAAAAGCCTACTCCTGGTGAAATGCCTCTCCCAGTATTGACACACCAGCTAAAGGTTCCATGGCACTTCCAAAACAATGACAATAAATATTCAAATATTTATACTTGAAACCTGTGGGAAACACTCATTCAAAGCACCCCATTCTACACTGTGAACCCCACAGGTTCATGACCAAATCACAACACAAAATGCATTTATTTGAACTTTCAAAATCCCCATATTTCTTAACATACTCAAAAATATTTGAAAGGGCAACACCCAAAGTCTCTTCTGATAATCAAGGCTTTCTCTTTATTGTAATTCCCTGTAAAATCAGTAGAAAAATCGCATACTTCCAACATACAAAATAACTGAACACACATTCCCATTCTAAAAGGGGAGAATGAAGACATACTAAAGAAGTACATAGACAAAGCAAGACCAAAAACTGGAATAGCAAGCACCAAATTCAGTATACCCAGTTCTGATGTCTGGAACTTTATTTTCAAAGGGTGATTATGGCTCAGAGCCCCTGACTTTTCTGCATTTTTGAAACATGCATCTCACTCTTAGGATGGTACCCTCTCTGTATACAGATTGCCTTGGCAGATGCTTCATGGCTCTGGGAGCTCCAACATATTTTGATAGCTATTGCCAACCAGGCTTCACCTTCATGATTCACAAAATGGCCTCACAGTGCTCAGTGACCTATCAGGGCCTAATTTAAACAGGGATTAGCATAATGCAGATTGGTTTGATTCTGCAGCGTTCTGAAGTCACAAAGGACGAATCTATTACCCCTATGTCTTTCATTTTTCATCTCTCAAAGTAAGTCCCCTGTGAGTTACACTGCCAGTTTTGGTACCTTGAACAACTTCATCCACATTAGGAACTTTTGTATATTTTGCTTTTTCTACAAAGAAAATATTCCTTAAGCCTATTACTTTCATATGTTGGAGACTTGGCTGGGTGCTGTCTGGGTCTGAGGGAACTCCTTAAATTATCTAAGTACAAAAATGAAGGCCTCACCTTAATGGCTATAATCTGCTGATCAAAGAGAACCTCTCTTTAAAGACATGCCTTGATCCAACCATAAATTTTAGAGGCTTCTTTTATTCTCCCAATTGTATATTTTGTGTTTTATTCTGCAAAACTTGCTCTTTTTTATTCTAGATCTCCAAAATATTCACCATTAATAACCTTTCTACTGATTCTAAATTAGGCTCTCTTGATATTTCCTTCAACAAAGAAATTAGTCTGTTACATTTTAATTTAGTTGCAGGCAAGCTCTTAGGCTGTGGACAGATGATAACCACACGCTTTACCAAAGTATCCCATTGGCTGATTAAACCCTTGCATTAGTCTCCCTCTAGAACTTCTTGAGTTGTACCTTTATTAGAACATAGTTTCATTAAGCCCTGATTGGCACATTCAACTTCTTTTCTAGTCTAAATCCCTAGTTTTCCACACTCCTCCAAAAACATGGTCAGGTTATTCATAGCAATAACCCTTCCTATCTCTGGTGCCAGTTTCTATATTAGTTACTTTTCTGTTGCTGTGATAAAACACCATAAAGCAAGGCAATTTATGGAAGGAAGAATTTATTGAGCTTATGGTTCCAGAGGGAGTTAAGTCCATCCTGGTGAGGCAGACATGGCAGGACTCAGCATGGGCATCTAGAAACCTTCTCAAATCATCAAGCAGTCACAAAAAGCAGACAGAGCCAGACTGTAAGAGTTGGCATGACACTATATTCTAGAAGACCACTGATAATCTTCCTCCAGCATGGCCAGACTTCCTAAAAGTACCATGGTCCTCTCCAAACATTCTCAAAAATGGCCACCAATTGATGAAATACTTGTACCCATTGGGGGATATTCTTAGTCAATCTACCACTGAGCCAATCATTTTAGTTAAGGCAGGTACTTAAAAGAGCCAGCCCAATATACTGTCAAGAGGAAAGTCAGAAATCTTTGAATCCACTCCTCCTCCTCCTCTTCCTCCTCCTCCTCCTCCTCCTCCTCCTCCTTCTCAACCCTCTGTCGAAATTAATATTGCCCATGAGTCCTACCTTGGGAACTGTGTACCACAGTGTATGTGTCTTGCCTCACTATCAAGTTAATCCTGTAAAGACCTTAGCAGAGGTAAACATGATTTTAGCAATCCTTCACTGAACTTCTCTTCCACAGTGAATCTACATCATGCCAAGTTGAACCCTATCTCTGAAGGGCTATAAGTCAATGACAAGAAAATTGTTCTAGAAATACCTACTCAGACAGGACACTGATCTGTTGAGTTGCTGAATAAGATAATACCATTATATTTCTTGGTAACTATTTTTTATATTGTAACTAACTTTTTAAATTTTCTAATAAAATTTAAAAATGAATCACCTTTCGTCAGAAGAACACAGCCATTAATTGTCAGCTTAACAAAATCTGGAATCACCTTGGAGCTTGGCCACTTTTCCTGATTTTGGAGGATTCTCTTGATTACACTAGAATCATGCCATGAATGGTATCATGGACTGAATAAATGGAGATGACCCCTAAATCCAAATACACATTCAGTGTTTGTTACTTTTTTAAAGTGTTTATTTTTATTTTCTGAGAGAATATTATCAGAGTAACAGAGAAGAAACTAAAACATTAGCTCTGAAACTCAGTCTAACAGTATAATCTTTAAAAAATTTTCAGGGATCCCAGTTAAATAACTGTGGAATACCCCCAAGATAAAAAGTGTCATTACTGCACCAATAGAAGTATTATACTGGGCCAGTCATTTTTGCTTATTAGGCTGTACATCTAGGTAGGACCATCTATTGGCTTTCTCCATGAGAAGCTTGTAATGTGTCCTCTGCTACCATGAGAGCTACTCTTTAGGGAGGAGGCTTCCATGTCAGTACGAACTCAAATACACCAAGTCCTGTACCCAAAGTGTGGTTTTTGTTAAGCATTAGTTTCTTGCTTTCAAGTTATATGGACCAAGAGCTGTGAAATGTGAGTAAAATTTAAACAGTAACTGATTGGTGTTGCAGTATTTAAGGAGAAAACATAGTGAGACTTGCAAGCAAGGAACAGAAAATTTAATCACTTACTGAGTGTAGTGCTCCATCTTGAATTCTTTCTTTCTTTTTTTTTTTTTTTTTTTGGTCTTTTTGAGAAAGGGTCTCCCCTTTAGTCTCAGCTGGCCTGGAACTCACTATATAGACCATAGTTCAAGGCTGGCCTTTAACTCACAGAGATCTGTCTGCTTCTGCCTCCCAAGTGCTAGGATTAAAGGCATGGGCCACCACGCCGGACTCATCTTGAATTCTTATAGAAGCCACTATTGTGGAAATGATTCAGAAAAACCACACAGAGAAAAATATCCATGCAAGTAGAACCTCTTTCAGATTATGCCATGAATTCCATAATGATGTTGTTGTTTGATACCAATCCAGAGGTATGGTTTGGCTCAAATTTTATTAAATTTAACAAAAGAAATTTGAATATTTTTAAATCAAATTAAGATACATTAACATAAAATTCCCCCAAAATATTGACAAATAAATTCACATATAAGATGGATTGATGGTTAAATTAGACTTTAAGGGCATTTCTGTCAATTCACTTGGCAGTAGTAAAATTCCTTTTTTATGTACAACAACTGATCAACCATTAGTGTCAACACTCCACTAGTGGACACGTTCCCCTTAGTCATAATACAGTCCTTATGACATTTCCTAGTGATTTCTGATTAAAGCTGCCAGTCACCTGTGTGCTTGTTTTGCTGTTAGACTATTGTACATCTTTACAACACTATGACATTTGCCTTCTTCTTGGTGGGAAGTCTACTTAAAGTGCAAATCTCAGTCCCTGAGTGCCTGAAAATACTGTATATAAAGGTGATAAAGATGTTTTGAAGAAAATGAGAGAGATGAAATATTTTTTGAAAAATCAAACGGTTAGTATAGGCCTCAATTAAGACTTACAGTAGTAACTGTTGGCCTGGAGGTTCCTCACTCAAATTTGCAGCATACCATCAAGTATGATTTCTCCTAATTACTTCAGAACTAGTTAGGGAGACCTGCCCAACAACAACAACAGCAACAAAACTGAATCTACATAGAAATATATGCTAGGAAGTATTTGCATATATTTCAAGTCATATTGTTTCATGAGGATATTTGAGATGATGAAAAGTGACATGTATTTTAAAACAAAATTGTATCGCATTGAAATCAACAGTCATTAAAAGCTCACAGCTGCAGATTTGAAAGCCAGTGTTAATTGATGAGACACAGTGAGTGACTGCCTGGTGAAGCAAATCAGAGCATTAAGCACAAATGATACAAATATGTAGAACAAGAATATCAGAGACAGAGCTTCAGACAATGTGATTGGTGAAAGTTCTTGGATGCAGTCTCTCCCACCCTTTTCTTCCCTTCTTCCTTCATTTCTTTTCACCTCCATTCAGGTTCCTCGGTGAGAATTTAGGGGAAAATCAATCCTACATCCTTTCTTTTCCTATTTCTCCTGTTCCCCTCACTTTTTATTTTTCTTACGCTGAGAAATTTCTATCAAAGAAGTGAGTAATAATGATTTTAAGGCAATACTTATACTGAAATTATGTATACTTTGAAGCTCTTAGAATCATGCTATCATTTCATTTGAATCTAGTGATCTTTTAATAACTACATGAATAGTCATTAAATTAGAGCAATAATTGCCTCTTACTATATTCTTGTGATTATAGTTTTTAAATGAATTATTTCACTTAATTCACATAGATCTCTTCTAAGGTGGCTGCTCTTGTTATTTCCATAATAATCTTTATGTGGCTTAGGAGGAAGAGAATCATTTACTAAAGATCATCCTGTTTATTTGCTGAGTGGGTTGAACTTGAACCTGGAAGTATAAACTCAGAGTCAATGCTCTAATCAGTTTTCTTTTTATTTAGATGCTCTTTCCTCAAGGTAAGCATGTTAATTTTAATAAAGATGTTCAAGAGTGTACATATGCATGTGAATACTCAAACACACAGTGACTTGATAAGAATTGGGCACATAATGATGTAGCTAAGTATATCAAAATTCTCCAAGGAACTTGATGGAACTCTTAGAGCAGATGGGAATATATTTTTTTTTTATTTCCAAAACTGTAGCTTTAAGAACAATATTGAGTTTAAGCAGCATTTTTGCTTCTATAGTAGGAAAAGGTGTTCTAGACATAAATGAAAAATCAAAGCTAAATATGAAAGTCAGAAGAGTAATATATACTGATATAATTCAAGTCCCCGATTCAGATAGGGATCCTGCTGCATCTAGGGACAAGGTGCACCATACATTTCATATCATACCATTTATCTATGAGAACATTGACTGTCATAGTTCTTCAGGAATATATTGCAATAGTGAAAAGATGAAGAGAGGATATTTTATATGTCCAGAAACAGTATGTGTTATACTTTTACACTAAGTAAATTTCTTGAATTGAAAAATGCCTCTTCTCTGCTGCCTAAAATTTGAACCAAAGTCTTCATATTTGCATCACAGCAAGATTTTTAATTTTTCACTTATTTTACATGTATGTAAGGGCACCTATGCCATGCAATGCCCAAGGGGTTCAGAAGAGCATCAACTCCCCTGGATCTTGAGTTAGGATGGTCATGAACTGCCACGTGGGATCTGTGAACTGAACCTGGGTCCTCTGAAAAAGCAGTCAGTGCTCTTAGCTGCTGATCCATTTCTTTAGCCCCACAGAAAGCTTTTGAGAATTACATTTCCTCAGTCCCTGAATTTTGCTGATAATATATAATAGATAAGAAATTACTGAAATGTCAAGTGCAGTGAGGGATGTCTATTATCCTATTAACAGGAAGCAAAAGCTACAAGAAGCACATGAGGTCAAAGCCAGCCAAGAAAACGTAATGAACTCAAGGGCATCCCAAGCTCTTAGGAATATATTTTCTCAAACAGTAGCAAAACAATAACAACAAAAAGTTAAGAAATATTTTAAAAGGAAGAAATAAGTGAAAACAACATTAATGTAAAAAACAGAATGTTTCTTTCCTGTTTCTGAAATATGATGCTTTGTTGCATTTTGTCCTTTAAACAACCTCAATGTTTTCATGGCATCCAGTATTACTTCCATTTTATATGAGAATACTAAGGTAGTGGGAATTTGCATATTTTTATATATGTATATGCTTATTGACCATTTGTACAGCTCATATAATGGTTCCCAATCAAATCCAGTCCCCCCCTATGTTCCAAGACCCTCATCAGAACTCAAGTATCACAACATGCAAGCTAAGCCCTATTCAAGTTCCTGAACCCAGAAGTCATTCTGTGCAAATGGATCTGCTGGAGTCTATTCAGGATATCTAGGAATCCTAGTTAAGGCATACTCTTCCTCATGAAATGGTACTCAGTCTCTTGTACTTCTCAATCCACGGACTTTCCCCACCAATTTCTCTTGCCCCAATTTTAGAGCTTCTCCCAGTTAGTATGAGTCCGATACCTGATGATAACATTGCCACAGGTTCACATATGAAAGCTTACAGTCAACTGCAAATCACTGCTTCTTTATGTTCATGCACCAGCCCTGGCTTTTACAGTTTTTCTGCCTCCTCTTTCACAACTTTCCCTGAACCTCAGGTGGGTGAGTCCCAGTACGTAACACACAGAACATGCACATTAGAAATATCTCCATTTCTAGGAATTTGCATCTTTTGACTAGGACTTAAGAGAGAATAGACACTGATGTAAGATTTACAAGGAAGATTTCTGATTCTTGATTTACCGTTTTTTGAATTTTCAAGATAACTTTTCTTGTTCTATGTTCACTGTACATAATTGTTCTTCATATTGACAATTTACTTCAAATATATCATTGGATTCAACCTTATTCATCCTATGCAATTTCTTTACATATATCTCCTTTTTGCCAGTTCCCTCACTTCCCTTGGTCTCCCTTGCTTGTCTTTCTTTCTTTCTTTCTTTCTTTCTTTCTTTCTTTCTTTCTTTCTTTCTTTCTTTCTTTCTTTCTTTCTTTCTTCCTTTCTTCTTTCTTTCTTCTTTCTTTCTTTCTTTCTTTCTTTCTTTCTTTCTTTCTTTCTTTCTTTCTTTCTTTCTTTCTTCCTTTTCTCTCTCTCTTTCTCTCTCTCTCTCTCTCTGCTTTAGGAGTCTATAAATAGCTCTAGGAGAGAAAAAGTGTGATATTTCTGTGTCTCACATATTTTGCTTAATATGGAGATATGCAGTTTTATTAAAAAAGATAATTAAAATGAGGATAAATTGGGTAAAACCTAGATTCCGGTATATATCAGCAGCTTAACTGCATGTTAAAGTATAATAAAGCTTATAATTTGAGAAAATATATTTGATAACATAAATTATCCTTGTTATGTGAATATCAGTGGATATGTGGATAGCTTTTCAAGGGATGCCACTAGAAATGGAGATTCTCAGAGGCAGAGAAACCAATAGAGAGTTGCTGAGTCATTGAAGGATGTCCAGGTAGTAGGAAATCTCTCTGGTATTCTGCCGTTGACTTGACACATGATCACTCTATGACTTCACATGCATTTGAGACTTTTCTGGTTGTCATACATTCATTAATAAATAAATTTCAACAATTATTTGTACATTAAATTAACTTACTCAGTTATTTGATGCATCATGTATTTTCACATTTACTTGGTTTTGTTTTATTTCTTTCTTTTTTTTTTTTTTTTTTTTTTNGAGACAGGGTCTCCCTGTAGCCCCAGCTAACCTGGAACTCACTCTGTAGACCAGGCTGGCCTTGAACTCACAAAGATCCACCTGCCTCTGCCTCCCGAGTGCTAGGATTAAAGGCATGCACCTCCACGCCCGGCTGTGTTTTATTTCTTTATGTTTTTTGTAAATTAACTGTTTTACTTTTAATGAAACCCAATTTATCCTTTATGCTATCTTTGATATTAGTACATTTGATATATGATCCAGATTTATCACAGAATATATTATTAGGGAGGTTTGATTCTTCAATTATTGTTTCAAGGGTGTTCTTACTTTTGTTTATCTATTGATTTATATACTTTACCAATATTGACATAGGATCTGATTACTAGCAGATCCTGGGCTTGGCATTTTCCTTTATCAGTCTCCTGAGTGTTAGCAATGGGCGTCACTATCTTTCCCTCTCCAATGTCATAGTTGATAAAAGGTACCCTGTTACAGTTCTTTTTTTTGTTTGTTTTTTGTTTTTGTTTTTTTCGAGACAGGGTCTCCCTGTAGCCCCAGCTGTCCTGGAACTCACCTTGTAGACCAGGCTGGCCCTGAACTCACAAAGATCCTCCTGTCTCTGCCTCCCAAGTGCTAGGATTAAAGACGTGCACCACCACGCCCGGCCCTGCTACAGTTCTTTATCCCAAGCTCCCTCAGAAGTGCTTAGCAGGCTCCCCTGATCAGAAGAACCCAGAGTTATACCAGGTATAATGTATACATTTTACCTAGTAGGTGGGATGGCCCTTCCTTTCCTTCTTGGTAAACAGGTGCAACCTGATTGCAAGGATATACTATATGCTACAAATTGACTATGTGGTGTGGGCCTTCCATCCTTCTCAGAAACCTCTAAGAGGACAAACTTTCCTTATAGTCTGTGGGTGGAATGAACACTCTTCAGAACTCCCACGATGTTGTCTGTAACATTAATAACTTTTATTAAATCTCTTAAAACTCAGTGTCTGTTTATACTAACATATCCTGTACCTCTTGCACCATCATGTGAGCCTGAAATCATCTTTTCTGCATTATATACTATTGGTACCCATTGAAAATTAGGTGATTGTTGGTGTATGGGTTTTCTGAAGTCTACTCTCAATTTGATTTGATTGATCTGTACATTTTTTTCCTTTGTGATAGGCCCACATTTTCTTATTTCCTTTATAATTTCAAAGTTAGTAAGAATATTTCTGTTATCTTAAATTTTCAATATTTTTCTGGATATTTTATGTTTCTGGAAAGTCAGTATGAATTTCAAATTCAGCTTCTCAATTCTTACAAATCTTACACCAGGATTCAAATAGTGATGCCTGTTTATAATTATTTACCTTCCTATTAATATGGCATTTTTTTCATTACAAACTATCATTCTTTAACTCTAATTTTTTTTGTTTTAAAGGTTTTTTTATGTTATATTAATGTATGCTCTTCAGATTTATTATGGTTGTTGTTGTGTGATATATTTACATGTTTGTATATTCAATATATATGCATCAGAATCTAAAGTATTTATCCTATAGGTAAAATACACTTGGATGATTTTTTTTAATGTATTCTAATGATTTCTTTATATCCAGACTTTTACATCTATTTACATTAAATATTCTTATTGAGGTACTTGAATTTATACCTTTCATTGAATTGATTTTTCTATATTTCTTATTTATTTTTATTTTACTATTTCCTTTAACTTCTTTTCTTTACATTAATAAACTATTTTTAATAAATTTATTTCTTTGATCATCTTTTACTTTATTTTTGATGGTAATTTTTTGCAGTTGCTCTAAACTTTACTATAAATGCTTCAGTGTCTGGGAGAATTAATTTCAGATATATACTAACTTAATTCCAGTGGTATAGAAACATTATTCCTACATGGTTCGATGCCAGTTTTCATAATTCTGCTTTAACTTTAAATTAGAGTATCTTTTTAGGTTTATATATGTGATAGTGCAATGTAATAATTTTTGTCGTCTGTAGTTATAAAATGACCCCAATACAGGTTTGTTCTCACATTCTTCGTTTACACACTATTATAGGCAATTATGTTTATCAACATAAGTATATTGTTTCATTTCCATATATCATACCAAGAGTGGCACATTATGTACATGTGCACCTTATTTTATATGATTATAGTTATGCAAGATGACAGCAAGAACTAGAATAATAGTATTACAGTGTCTTTTATAATTATATAAGTTTTACATAATATGCTTTTCACTTATGTTAAAGGAATGCTGAGGCAGATTTCAGGT
The DNA here is from genome assembly GCA_009823505.1 of Rhizomys pruinosus. NCBI lineage: Eukaryota > Metazoa > Chordata > Mammalia > Rodentia > Spalacidae > Rhizomys > Rhizomys pruinosus. The sequence goes on along the minus strand of VZQC01001071.1, from coordinate 2,281,973 downwards.
AAAATATTCTTTAGGAATGTCAGCCACTGAGGATGTGAGATGCAACAACCGCTGGCAAGACAAAGGAAATTCCTTACTTCTATATATATTTTAAAGATGGCCTAGCAGTTAAGAGTGCCGACCACTCTTACAGAGGATCCGGGTTCGATCCCCAGCACCCACATGGCAGCTGAGAACCGTCTGAAACTCCAATTCCAGGAGAACTCCAGTTCCAGGGGAATCCGAGACCCTCTTCTGACCTCCGCGGCATTGCACAACACGGGTGCACAAACTTGCATGCAGACAGTACATTCATACACATACAGAAATAAATAAAAAAAATTAATTAAAAAAAAAGATGTGAGTCTCTGACTAGACATTAGACTTTACTGTAAGGTGCATATGCCTTCTGGCTACTAGATGTCAGGGCCTTGAGGACCATACTAGATCTGTTGCAAGGCTATAAATTAGGTTGCCTTTGATGCAGGTGGCAGGAAAGTGATCAGGTTGTCTTGACATACCTCAGATGTCTGTGTCCTAACAGTCACAGTGTGGAGCTTGTCTGATGTACCTGGGATGGAATAGAAGCTTTACAGGGACATGGATAACGCCCTGGAAAGCAGAATTATCTGTGACCTGACAATAATTATATCCACCATTGGGCTGGAGAGATGGCCTAGCGGTTAAGAGGGCCGACCGCTCTTACAGAGGACCCGGGTTCGATCCCCAGCACCCACATGGCGGCCGAGAACCATCTGAAACTCCATTCCAGGAGAACTCCAGTTCCAGGGGAATCCAACACCCTCTTCTGACCTCTGCCGCATTGCACGACATGGGTGCACACACTTGCATGCAGACAGTACATTCATACATATACAGAGATAAATAAAAAAATAAATAAAATATATAATTATGTTCACTATTGTTCTTTGTTTGGTAGATTTAAATTATACCCTGGGTTCACTTGCTTTGAGTCTGTGAGATATCCTTTGATATTTCTTATAAGGCAAATGTAGCAGTACAGTTTTGCTATTTTATTTATTTATTTTTTATTTTATTTATTTTTCCATGTATGAATGTACTGTCTGCATGTAGGTTGGTGCACTCATGTCGTGCAGTGCTGCGGAGGTCAGAAGAGGGTGTCAGATTACCCTGGAACTGGAGTTAAAGACAGTTCTCAGCTGCCATGTGGATGGTGGGGATTGAACCCAGGTCTTCTGAAAGAGCACTCAGTGCTCTTAACAGTTAGGCCATCTCTCCAGGCCCCGTTTTGCTATTTTAACATGCAAAAGTCATTTCAATTTTGAATGAAATATTTGCTTTATATACAACTTGGGGTTGTTACGTTTTTTTTTTTTTTTTTCTAGTGGTTTGGCCTTATGTTTGATTAGAATTCAGCTATTAATCTTATTGAGATTTCTCTATAAATTATGAATTATTTCTTATTTCTGCTGTCAAAACTTTCTCCTTGTCTTTCTTTGACTTTCTGCATTTTCGTTGTATTTCTTATGTGAGTCTCTGCATTTATCTTACATAGCTTTTAATTGAGTTTTCTTTTACTGAAGAGAATTTTTAATAGATATGAGCAGTTTTCAGTTATTATTTATTTAAATATGCTTTCATTTCTGTCTCCTTATAGTCTGATATTTCTACTACACATAGTTCTATTGCTTGTTTGTTTTGGATGTTTTGACTGAAAATCTCACTTTGCAACTCAAACTGACCTGAATTCACTATTAACCTTGGATGACTTCAAAATTTATGTTCTCCTATTTCAAACCTACAAGGACTATTAGTGTAGGCATGCAACAGTATATACAATTACACTGTATATATGGTGTGAGCTTCATGGCATTCAAATCATTTTCTAAGCTGCTCTTCATCTAATCTTTCTTGGGTCTGTGCTGGAGTTTTTCAGACTCATGACCTTTTAATTAAAGGCTCACAAAGGTTTGTAAAAATAAAAGAAATAATAATTTTATTCAGAGTGAAGAAATGGAAAGATTAAAGAAAGATGTAGTGTCAAGTTTGACAATAGACTACTCAAATTGCCTCAGGTCCAACCTGGGATCTTTTTCATGAGATCTAAAAGAAGGGGGGCTGGTTACTAAGAACATTTTGGGTAGTTCTCTATTTTGATTGATAGGTTAAACATACATTCATTTATGCTATTGGATGTCTCCCTTTTCATAATGCATTTTTTGGTCTTTTTGAGACAGTGTCTCCCTGTAGCTCTGGCTGTCCTCGAACTCGCTATGTAGACCAGGCTTGCCTTGAACTCACAGAGATCCACCTGCCTCTGCCTCTCAAGTGCTAAGATTAAAGGTGTACACCACCATGCCCAGCATCATAATGCATTTTAAGAAGCCATATGAGGGGCTGGAGAGATAGCCTAGCAGTTAAGAGCACCGACTGCTCTTGCAGAGGACCCGGGTTCATTCCCCAGCACCCACATGGCGTCTGAGAACTGTCTTTAACTCCAGTTCCAGGGGAATCCGAGACCGTCTTCTGACCTCTGCAGCACTGCACGACATTGGTGAACAAACCTACATGCAGACAGTACATTTATACACATAAAAAAAATAAAATTTAAAAAATTAAAAAATAATAATAAATAAAAAGCCATACAAATACTAAGTTATTCAAGAGATATGATGGATAATATGGAATTTTCCCTAAAAGTTCACTTGAAGGATTTACCTTGAGAGTGCACCAAAGTCTAATTCAGTCTGGGTCAACATTTCTATTCTTTGTACTCAGGTATACTCAGAATATATTTGAATACAAACAGTACATTTGAATTTTGTTAGTGGCAGAGAAACCCATATTACTGACAGAGCGCATTGTATATGTAGTCTAATTCAGTTTATGGTACAAGACGGCTAGGAACATTATTCAGAAAGGGATGTGTGAATAGCACCTTCAAATGAAGGAACAAAGCTGGTAAGTGATAAGTACATTATAAAAAGAGACGTGATGTACATATAATCAAATCCAATAGGGTCCTAGGCTAAACTATAACCTGTGATAGACTGCCTCCTGTTCATTTTTCTTTCTATATTTTGGGTTATATATTTTTTACAACTTCATCGACACTTTCTAATTCATTGCCTTCAAATTTTGTTATCTATGAATTTCATTTTTAATTTTTAGTCTAAATTATTTTGGCTGGGCCTGGACAGATGGCTCAGNTTTACAAGTTCATTGATCATTAGGAGCTGGAGAGATGGTCTAGTGGTTAAGAGAGCCAACTGCTCTTGCGGAGCACCTGGGTTCGATCCTCAGCACCCATGTGGCAGCTGAGAACCATCTTTAACTCCAGTTCCAGGGGAATACGACACCCTTTTCTGACCTCCACAGTATTGCATGACATGGACACAGGTGCACAAACCTACATGCAGATAGTGAATTCTTACACATAAAAAATAAATGAAATTTTAAAAAGGGAGAGGATGTACATATAATCAAATCCAATAGGGTCCTAGGCTAAACTATAACCTGTGATAGACTGCCTCCTGTGTATTTTTCTTTCTATATTTTGGGTTATATATTTTTTACAACTTCATCGACACTTTCTAATTCATTGCCTTCAAATTTTGTTATCTATGAATTTCATTTTTAATTTTTAGTCTAAATTATTTTGGCTGGGCCTGGACAGATGGCTCAGTGGTTAAGAGTGCATACCACTCCTACAGAGAAACAAATTTAGATTTCAGCACACACATTTGGTTCCTCAAAGTGCTTATAAATCCAGTTTCCGAAGGGTGCAATGTCTCTGGCCTCTGTAGGCACCTGCACTCACTTGTACATACCTAAACTCAGACACACCCCCACACCCCCCCACACACACTTTCAATAAAACTAAATTTGTAAACTTAAAATGGGTTCTGGTTTTACAATATTCTACTCTTCATAATCACAAAACACTATTTAAAAAGTAAGCAAATTTTTCAAAATAAGTTTAGCATTTTCAGAGTCCCTCTAACTCAGACCTCTGATTTTTTCCCCAGAGGCAAGGCTTTGAATATACCCACCCATGATGGATGTGGGCTGAGAAGGTTCTCGTCCTCTTCTTCCAGCCAAACATGGATGTTAAGCTTTTATAATTGCCAGATGATTGTTCTCTTGTTTTCAAGAATTGTATTATGGAAATCTCTCAACCCAATAAAATTGTGGCTATTTCAGTCATTATTCTAGAGGTCAATATTTGATAATAAGTCTAATTCCAGGTGGTGACTCTCAGTTGTTTTGTTCACAAAATTTCTCATATTAAATAGTTTGCTTGTAACTGAGCTTATACAAGTGTTTTTTTTCAAAACAAATTACATTTAATGCTTGAACTTTATTCTCTGTATTTTGTTTAAACAAAGGTAGTTACTTTGAAATAATATAGGGAGCTACTGATATTATTTAAAGATTTATTTCTTTCTACCCAAAATTTGTGAGCTAGCTCTCAGGAGCCAGAATTGAGCACAGTAGAAATTTCTTCATGTAGAATGACCTCTTAGAAGTTGAGAACTCAATGGAACAGTGGCAATGGCCTCCTTTTACTTGTCTTGGCTCTTCAACTGTAGAAGACAAATATTACAAGTCAAAATAAGGTGTATTGTATGAAGCTCCCCTCTAGGCATCTCAATATGCTACAACTAATCCTATGAGTGAGGACTGAATGTTGGATGGAAACCTCCATAATCAATATCACTTGCCTGGTGCTTACCTTTAGTAATAGGTTGATGGAGGCAAGATAAAAAAAAAATGTGATGGTTCATTACTTGGTAGGAGGAATCCATTAAGCTAAAGGTGGGATAAGAAAGAACATAAGCTAGCCCTGACTGATTACTTTTCTCTGAGATGGGAAGTACTAAGAAAAATTAATCATGATTGAAAGAGCATAAGCATCTTATTTTCTGAATTATGCTTCTTTCTTTTCAATATATATATTTTTTCATTCCAGCTTCTTAAAAACTACCAGAACCCTCCTGCCTTTTTATGTATATCTTTTTTACATTAGTTCAGACATCTGCTTGATTTTGCAAAGTCTGAACTCAAAATTGGTGCGTACACAGTGTGTCTTATCTTCCTTTAAGGCTAAAGATGTATTACCTTAAACTTGGAGTAACTCTGGGCTCCAAGAATTGCAAGTCCTGGCAGTGACCATTTTATAACAATAAAATTTATCCCCTCAATTTCTGATATTAGAGTTCTACTACCTTTCAAAATTATAACTAATATAATGATCAACTTGATTACACCTTGCCTAGGAGTGTTTAATTATGCCTGAAACGTGTCTCTTGTTCGAATTGTTTCCTGTTAAGTGTGTGTCATTACCTTGAAGATGAACTTGGCCTTAGTAAACTTTTGTGGCTCCTTCCTGTATATTAAATCTCATTTATCTGCTTTCCAGGAACGTTGGTGTCTTCATTTGGTATGACATCATTTTTTTTAATTTTTTTTTTATTATTTCTGTATGTGTACGAATGTACTGTCTGCATGTAGGTCTGTGCACCCATGTCGTGCAATGCCGCGGAGTTCAGAAGAGGGTCTCGGATTCCCCTGGAACTGGAGTTCTCCTGGAATTGGAGTTACAGACGGTTCTCAGCCGCCATGTGGGTGCTGGGGATCGAACCCGGGTCCTCTGCAAGAGCAGTTGGCGCTCTTAACCACTAGGCCATCTCTCCAGCCCCTTAAATAAAATGCTTTTATTGATGTTTTATGTATTTCATACATCATTTCCCAGTCCAATTTAGACACATTCACCTTTCCATGCCCCCACCCCACACCAGTTCATGCATTCTGCCATACATGTCTTGCATCTTTTTCTCAGTCTTTTTAAAGATTTTTTTTTTCTGCAGAGGTTTATTGTTTGGGGCAGAAGTTAACTGTTTCAGTCAGTTGTTTGACCCATCTTGCCCATTTTTGTAAAGAGCTAATTGGTTTATATTTATTAATGTTGGGAGTTCTTCATTTGATTTGTATACTAGTATTTTGATGGTGGTGTGCCTACAAATATCACTCCTCATGTTTATTTCATAATGTAATTAACATAATGTCTTATATTAATAATTGTCTCCATACAGCAATCATTTATTTTAATAAATAAAAACATAATTATGACACTTTGTGGTTTCTGCTAATTGTAACATTTCATAAATTATTTTTATGCATGTGAAAATATTTTTGTCAATATATTTTTTCCCTTAATGTTTTAACAATTACTTTTTTAATTAATTTAAAATTTATTTTCTGGGTATTAGTTCAGGTAGAGATACAAGTTCTTTTCATTTGGGTAACCAACTGGCCTAGTTATTTTTATCGAGTCAAATATTCTTCCCAGTGGTTTAGATGTTACATCTTTCATAGCAATTTGTATGCATTTGTGAGGGTCCATGTGGCTCCCCAGCATAAACCATATGAAAATCACTTTGTTATTTATTTTTATTTATTTATTTATTTATTTATTTATTTATTTATTTATTTATTTATTTTCTGGTCTTTTTGAGACAGGGTCTCCCTTTTTAGTCCCAGATGGCCTGGAGCTTGTTATGTAGACCAGGCTGGCCTTGAACTCACAGAGATCCCCTTGCCTCTGCCTCCCGAGTGCTGGGATGAAAGGCGTGTGCCACCATGCCTGGATGTCTTTATTATTATTATTATTATTATTATTATTA
>VZQC01001071.1:2237638-2274777 GCA_009823505.1 Rhizomys pruinosus | reverse complement strand
TATATATATATATATATGCAACATTTATAAATTAAATAAAATTGCAATATTTAATTTATAAATGTTGCACAGTAAGGCATTAACAATTGTTGAGAAATAGAAAAAGTACTGGGTATGGTGGTGCATGCCTTTAATCCTAGCACTTGAGAGGCAAAGTCAGGGGATCTCTGTGAGTTCCAGGCCAATTAGGGATACAGAGAGATCCTGACTCAAAAAGACCAAAAAATAGATAAGTATAAATATAATAATGAAAAATGTTATCAATCCCTCAGGACTGCTGGGGAATTTCATGTTCCGACCATGAATGAAAAGGGGGCGAGAGGCAGAGTCAACACAACACAGACCCTGGGAGTTGGGTGAATGAGAGCAGAAGGCTAGCTGCCACGGACTCATTTATTGGGGCAAGGCTAGGGTTTATGTACTATTCGAATTCTGCTCTCCTCTTAGTGTAGTCATTGTGTCGCCTTGTGATTGGCCCAGGTCTGCAACTCAACTGCTTGTATGGTCACCTGCCTAGGGCAGGTTAGGTTGATGAGGGACAAGCTCTTTGCTGGCCCACTGAGTAATTCTCAGCATACAGGCTACTACATTTCCACCTTTTGTATTTAATTTTGTGTGAGGAGTGGTCCAAGTGGGAGTTCAGGTGCTATGCCCAAACCTTGTTGACCCCACCTCTGGCATTCCAACATTTTGACTGGATCTGTCTTAAGTTGCCCTGGTTTTGCAGAGTCTTACTCATCTTTGACTAACCAGCCACCAAGGGAAGAGGCCGGGAGTGGTAGCTTGGAGGGGAGAGACAAGCTCATTCCCATGAATTTTGGATGGATGAGAGCCAGATGCGAATCACCTCATCAGGAGGGGCACATGCAGAGTCCCTATTGACCATTGCTGAAAGGATCTGGGCCATTGTTTTGTTGATCTGGCATTGGCTGCAGGCAAAGCAAACAGACACCTGAAGAGAAAATGGCAGAGAGGGGCCAGGAGGCAGAGGATGTCCCAGGTGACCAATGTAGCAGGATCAAAAATGGACTTTAGCTTAGACCACACCAGAGAAACAAATCGAGTATCAAAGGCTATAACCTCGGGGTGGGTAGAGTTAAGGGAGACACTTTGAGAACCAAGGGTCAAGGTGTAGTTAATAAACTGTTGCCACCAAAGGCCTTTAATAATGTCACCAAGTTCACGATGTTAACATGAAATATTGAGGATTTGGTAGGGGTTCAGGCAGAAAGAGAAAAACCTGGGGTGGCAACTCATTTCTCCCTGTCATTATGTGGCTTTCATATCCTTGAAGGAAGTTCACAAGAGTCAACCAGAGTTGGTGTTTCCGAGATAGAATGATCTCTGTTAGGGGGGTTGTACTGAGTCCTTAGCACCATGATTTTAATGGAATTTACCTACTGGTCAATAAATCTGACAAATGAGTTAGAGATGCATGAGACACAAGTCAGAGCAACGGGGAGGATAAGTCCACTGGCAGATCCAAGAAGTCCTCAGCTCTCAGCTGAGAAAGAAACTGGCTCTTTGAGGGGGTCTTGACCCTGAACTGCCTAGCCAACTTTTACCTCCTACTTTTATCACATTACCTTCTGAGGAGGTTACCCCAATTGCCAAGAGGGAATCAGGGTGCCGACTGCTCTGACTTCTTCCATGCTGAAAACGGGCATAGGGGGTGGTGACTGGGGTACCCCCTGCTCGGTGGATCTATCTAAAAGACCCCAAAAAGTATAGTTATAGAGAGAACAAAATCCTTGACTGGTGCCTGTGAAGGGGAGAGTAGCTAGGTGCATTTTCTAGGCAGAGAACCAAGAGAGGAACAGGGTGAATTAAATGTCCAACTTAATAGTCTGTTAGAATTTCTCAACAAGGAGTTCTGAAGCATCCATTATTGGGCTTCTCCTTTTCTTCATTTGTCATGATATCTTGACTCAGCATCTTCTTTCCAGGAAATTTCAATAGTCACAGTGTGAGTTTTCCCTTAGGTAGTTGCTTAAATAGAGAGAAGAAACTTTATTATTTGGTAACAACAGATCTCAAGTGACTTTAAGTGATTAAATTCTAGTGTTTGGAGGCACAATCTCTCATACTTTAAAGGAAATGTAATGATTACTTATCTTTTGGTTATAATTTTCTTTGGGGTGTTTAAGTCCATACAGTTAGCCCAGATTAACCAACTTTTGTTTTTAGCCATATTGATATGGGCATTATGTATGGTGGTTATATACCCAGAAAGGATGAGTTACACCAGTGTAATACTTTTAATTACTGTATAATATTCTAAATAAGGCTTGGACAAAAGTTCAAACAGCTTTATATAATAAGCAAGCATAAACTGCAACATCAAATTAAATAATTTCACACTTATTTTAAATGTAAACTGTTCACTACAATTACTACAAACGGGAAAATTTGTTTTTTTCTTTTTCAGACCCTGTATTAGTCAGGGTTCTCTAATGAAACAGAAGCAACAGGATGAATATATAGGTATATACAATTTATTGATTTGCCCACATGACAGAGTTGAAGGAGTCCAACAGTAGCTGTGCTGCACTGGAGAGGCTGAGAATCCAGGGTGCTGCTCAGTCCGCAAGGCTGGATGTCTCAGTAGTCCCAATCTGGTGCTGAAGGCCTAATGGATTCCAGGAGATCTGCCAGTCTCAGTACACGCTGGGATCCGAAGGGTTGATCCCAGCAGCAAGACAAACTCACCAGTTGGAGAGAGGCAAGCCACAGGATAAAAAAGGGACCAGCACCCTCTGCCATGGCCTTTAATACTGCCTTCCAGCAGAAGGTAACGCCCATATTTGGGGTGGACCATCCGCGTTGAGGTAGTCCAAACCAACGATCCTTCTTCTCTTATTTGTTCCTTAGTCCAGTCAAGTTGACACCCAGGATTAAACATCACAAGTCCACCCCTTGTCAACTTGATACCCAATAAATAGCCTCTCCTTATGTTATGCTTGAATGTCAATTGTGAACAATGGCAAGGTCATAATTCCAACTATCATGTTATAAGTGTCTCATGTGAAATAACAAAGCTTTACATCTTATAGTAGGTGGTAATGTCCTTGAGGAACACTTAGTCCTTCAGTATCTAATAACCTAAATATGACAACACTTGTGCTGTCCAGTGGCGCAAATCATTGGAGGTGGACTGGGAATGAATCACTCATCTATCTTATTCTTTGTAGTTTCTTTTAATGGCACCATTAATTTCTTAACTTTTATAATTTTAATGTTATTCACAATTGCATGCAATTACTAACGCTACTAACCACTAATGCTACTAACAATAATAGCTTAGAAACCAAGAATATTTATACCAGTATTAAGCCAATCAGTAGCTTCGTGTCTATAGATACAGTTACTTATGTAAGAAGTTTGTGTTCATAGATACAATTTCTTATGTAAGATATTATGTTCATGAAGTTGACAAGGTAACATAACATATCATCTTAAAAGTTACTGAAGCATGTGCACTTTGTTCTTCAGCCAGTGCCTTTTAGCCAGAGACCAAGCACCATGGCCACAGACCAAGTGCCATTTCTCTTCAGCCTGTCACTTCAGGCACACTTTGTCTCCCACAGTTCTCACTTTTTGCTTTACACAGGGGATTGAGTCATGGGGCTACCACATACTCAAGATAGACCATGCACTCAAGATAGACCATGCCTGTCTTAGGTGTCTCTACATCTCAGGGCTGTCTTACCCAACATCGGAGTCCTGACTCTAAGCATCAGGGTCCTGTCTTAGGTTGATCAGTCTAGGATGTGGACTTTCCTGTCTTTGACTACTGGCCATCTAGTTGAGTGAGTCATTTTTTGGCATTTTCTTCATTTTTTAAGGCAAAAGGTTAAACTGTAAGAGCAACTCGCGTGCACTGGCCACTTCTACAGATCAGCCCAATATAGTCCAGCAGAGCATGCGCAGGAGTTAAAACAATGGACTCATCAGTCCATTGCCCGAGTCCCAGCACAGTCCATAATTTTTACAATTTCAGTATAATCCAGTCCATAGTTGATTAGTATTGCTTTAAATCAGTGAATAATCCAGTCCATAGTTGATTAGTTAGTCCATTATTTTAGTTGTAGTATAGTACAGTCCAGTGATGAGTAACTCCTGGGCATGTCGACCTGCCAAGAGCCAGCTCCCAAAGAACATCCTGTAGGTTAATATAGAAAAACAGTGTAGGAGGCATGCCCTTTGCCATGCCTCACTCAAGTCATGTCTGAGTTTCCACAAGTTTTTCCTTTTTTAGTTTTCAAAGTAAGAAGTTTCATCCAGATTAAATTTAGATTTTTTTTATTTGGCTTAATACAACAAAGATTAAACAATCCAAACAGACTAATTACAATGGCTAAAACTCCAAACATGCCTCTAGCAGTATGAGTTATACTTTGTAACATTCCTTTGGGATCAATCCTGTAAGTTTATCAGCAAATATTTGTGCAACAGTAGCAGCATCCTCATTAAACATACTTTTAGCAAAAGTATCCTCAATTTCTCTTCTAAGTTTTATAATTTTTGCCTTCATTGATGTATTACCATGTAAATAAGCTTGAAACTCCTTCCATTCTGTAAAAGTTTCATTATACTGCAAGTCAGTAATACAGAAAGTAGTTGAGTTCCAATCACATCTAAGATGCAAATGTTCCTGCAACGACAAGATCTTTTTTCCTAACCACCCCACCATTTGTTTTAACACATCTATTTCAGTTTGTAAATGGGAGTCAATTTCAACTTGCACATAGTATAAGAATCTTGCTGCCATTGTTCTACAAAATGCTTCGTTTGAATAAGTAGTATGTAAAGCAATACCAGACACAGCAGCAGTTTTAGTAACTGCAATAAGGCTCAAAATTACAGCAACAACAATTCCTATCATACGTTTAACATGCTTTAAAATCTTCTTAAAAAATTCCAAAATGGCAGGATCTAAAGGATCATGAGCCCAAGGCCTACCAAGATTTATAGGCATCCAAAAGTGAGTTTTTTGTTACAAAATCATTAAAGATTCATTACCATTTAAACTAACAGAAGTATTAATACAGGAAAATATTCTTCATTCAATACAGGAAATATTAGATGAAAAACTGAATGTTCCTATAAGAATTACATAAGGCAGAGGTACACAAGCAGTAATATTAGTGCTACTAAATTTTCTAAATGTATAGATAGCAGCTGATACTGAATTCCCAGCAAAACTTCCATTAAACAGGTGTATTGCCTTGATAGCTGCAGCCAATTTCCACCAATGAGTCTGCACCACAGCAGGAGATGTCAAAATGGCCAATCGATTGTCTGCAATACCGCCATCACCCCAAGCCATTAATCGCTACCTATCATAGATGGTTTCTTCCTGTTTTGGGTCCTCAGTCATTCTGACTGTTTTAAGCAAATCACAAGTAATGGTATTCCATTCTGAACAAGTTTTAACAAAGAGCCCATATGGCCCCCAATTGACCCATTGGTTCTTAATAATTTTTCCAAATTTACCTAAGCATTCAGACCATATAAATGGTTTATATTTCAATCCAATATAAGTGAAATCAGGGCAATTTGGCAATGTCAATTTCACTTCTTTAATAACATTATCCCATGTCTGATTTATAGACCATGCAAAAAGTTGCTGTAAGCGTGTCCAGCTTCTGGTTACATTTATTCCTGCAATAACCAGCGTTGGTATGCCAAAGGCAAGCAAAATTCACCAGAGCCTAAACAAATGGGAATATTTTCCATGGAATGAGTAAAATTATATTTAGTGCCATCATTAATATTTAAAGAAGTAAAATCATTCCATGGTGGGGAGAGAATCTTTGGAGTAGTATAAACTTGTAAATCCATATCTCCCCAATACATAGGTTCTAACATAGGAGGATTAGGAATATAAGCCCAATAATTTACATTTACTGCTTGGCCAAAGGAAATAGCAGAAAGTAAAATACATGGCTAAAAACAAATTTTCAATAGCAAAGGGTTTTACAACTTTCTTAGATGAGTTAGTAGCTGGGATCCGCATTGCTGTCATCTCTGGCATCATCCTGATTGTCTGTTGAAGGGCTTATCTGTCTAATCAGCCATTCTGGAATCCACCGTGGCACCTTTTTGTCCTGAGGAAAAATACAAACACTGCCTCGGCCTCAGATCAATTCCAGATCTGGACTTTTCCATTTATTAAGCAACACATCCTTCCACATAGCTAGAGGTTTTTCTGTCCTTGAAGGATTCCAGTGACGCTCACTAGCAGTACGGCCTTCCTTGTCCAAGGTTAAAAAAATTAAGGTAAATAAGGCAAGATTTAGTCTCTCTCTAGGGGTTTTACACACATCTCCCCCTTTTTGTTTTATGAGCATATTCTTTAGAGTTTGATGACTGCGCTCCACAATGGCTTGTCCTTGTGGATTATATGGTATACCTGTTTTATGAGTAATTTCAAAAGTTTGACAAAACCGGGAGAATGCAGATGAAGAATAGGCAGGCCCATTATCTGTCTTGATGACTTTGGGAACACCAAGTATGGCAAATGTTTGTAAACAATGAGCAATGACATCCCTTATTTTTTCACCTGAATGAGAGGAAGCCTGAATGAATCCTGAAAAAGTGTCCACTGAAACATGTATATATTTTAAAGTGCCAAATGATGGCTCATGAGTGACATCCATCTGCCATAGATGATTAGGTTGTAGTCCCTTAGGATTGATCCCATAATGAGGTACCGGCAGTAAGGGGCTACAGGATTGACAATTCTTTACTATGTGTCGAGTCTGTTCTTTAGTTAAATGAAATTTAGCTCTTAAGGTAGCTGAATTGACATGAAATAATTTGTGAAAATTTGTTGCGTGTTCTTCTATAGAAAGTAGGAGAATAGGCCTTGTAGCCAAGTCAGTCATAGTGTTTCCCTCACTTAATGGGCCTGGTAATCCCGTATGAGCTCTAATATGTCCAATGAATAATGTTTCTTTTCTGGCCCATAATAATTTTTGAATTTGCAAAAACAAGGTATGAACAGATGTGGATGGGGAAACAGTCCCTGTGGTTTCTAAATGAGGAACAGCCTGAACAATGTATTTGCTGACTGTAAAGATATTAAGTGATTGTGTAGAATAAGTTTCAAGAACTATAATTACTGCAGTTAATTCAACTAGTTGTGCAGATGAATATGAAGTGTGAAATGTGTTTGACTCTCCTTGGGTAACAACTGCAGCAATTCCATTGGATGAGTCATCTGTGAATACAGTCAAAGTGTCAGGAAGCGGATGCTGTGATATAACCCTAGGGAAGACTACTGGGTGTTGACTAAAAAATGTAAGTAGAGGTGACTTTGGAAGATAGCACTCAATGGGAATATTAGTAGTGCATTTGAGGATGGCCCAACTGTCAGAATTGTTATATAAACATTGGAGTTGAGTTGTAGTATAAGGAGTAATTATAACATCATGATATTTACCAAAAACTCTTAAACATTGTGTAAAGCCATTGAAAATAGTCTGGACTATTGCCTCAGGATAGTCGTCGATATGTTAACTATTAATAGAGTGATTATGGATCCACATTAAGGGCCCATTTTGCCATAATACTCCGGTGGGTGGATGTGGGGAGGAAAGAATGATGAACTGTATTGGTTTTGTAATATCAATTCTTATACAATGAGCCTTTTCAAGAGCTTGTTCTACTAAAGTTAAGGACTTTTTTCCTTCTGGAGTGATTTCCCTAGGAGAAGTTGGAATGGAACCTCCTCTTAAAATATCAAATAAAGGCTTGAGATGATGAGTTGTAACTTTTAGAGTAGGTCATATCCAATTTATATCTCCCAGTAATTTTGGGAAATCATTTAAAGTTTTCAGATGGGATCTATTAAGAAGGACCTTTTGAGGTTTAATTAATGTATCCGTGATAGTGTAACCTAAATATTTTATAGGCAAGGTTTCTTGTACCTTTTCAGGAGCTATATAAAGTCCATGATGTTGGAATTGTTGAATAAGGTCTGTAAAAGCTGTTTGTAATAATATCTTGTCTTTATGGGCTAAAAGAATGTCATCCATATAATGGATTACCAATATTTGAGAAAATTGGAGTCTAAATGGTCGCAAGGCAGAATCTATAAACATCTGACACATAGTAGGGCTGTTAGCCATTCCTTGTTGGAGAACAACACAATGAAATCTCTGGTTGGGAGTCATGCAATTAATACTAGGAATTGAAAAAGCAAATCTAGGAGCATCCTCAGCACATAATGAAATACTGAAAAAACAATCCTTGATATCTATAACAATGATATGAAAAATTTTAGGAATTGCAGCAGGGTTAGGGAGTCCAGGCTGTGTGGAACCCATAAGAACCATTGTTTCATTAACCTTTCTCAAGTCCTGGAGAAGATGCCACTTTCCTGACTTTTTCTTAATAACAAATATAGGAGAATTCCATGGGGAAGTTGAAAGCACTTATGTGTCCCCGTATTAATTGCTCACTAACCAGCTCATGTGCTGCCTGGATCTTTTCCTGGGACAGGGGCCACTGAGGGATCCAGACAGGGTCATTAGATTTCCAAGTAATTTTTAATGGTTGTATTTGATCAGTGGCCCCTAAGAAAAAGAATATCCTATTCCATGCCTACCAGTGTTTTGTTTAGGAAAACTTGCTTATGTCATTCCCTGAAGACATTTTCCTAATCCTTTTCCAGGTATATAACCTTGTTGCTTCATTAACTTTGTAGCAACTGTAAGCTCATCTGTGGTTAAATGGACACCCATTTGACTTAAAATATCTCGTCCCCATAAGGTCACAGGCAGGGAACTGAGAACATAAGGTTGGTATAGGCCTGAATGACATTCATCATCTTTCCACTGTAATATTTTGGCACATTTATCAGGAGACCGGGAATAGTCCAGGCCTCTCAGAGTGGATTTGATGTTTGTATAGGCCAGCCCTTTGGCCAATCTTTGACGGCAATGACAGAAGTATCTGCTCCAGTATCTAAAAGCCCAGTAATTCGGATGTCTTGAACAATAAGCTTCTTAATAGGTCTATTGTTACAAGCCATAGACCAAAAAAATCATAGATTCTTTTCCTGTAGATCCAAAGCTCTTATTTACTAGGGATTGGGGAATTGCTTTAGTTTGTTGTGCTGCAGTTCGGTGTGCTGCACTGGGCATTAACACTAATTGTGCAATGCGTTTTCCAGGATTAATGGCAGATATGCCTTTTGGGGAATTAATCATAATTTGAATTTCACCTGTATAGTCTGAATCAATAACCGCTGGGAGAACAAAAGGCCAAATAATATTTTTGAACTACATCCAAGAAGTAAACCTACAGTTCCTAGAGGTTGTTGTCCCCTAATCCTCAAAGCCATCAACTGTACTTTCATATCTGGTGTTAATAAGAGTCTGGAGGTGGCACAGAGGTCCAACCCTGCATTTCCTTGGGTCCCTTGGCAGAGGGAGCTAATGGTAGGAAGGGATTGTGACGTGGGATTGTTTGTATTGGGTAAATTGGTGGAGTCAAGTCCATGGCTGCCCCATACATTTCGGGGGCCCAAGGCTGTGGGCCCATCTTCCCGTTTTTTTGAAAACGGAAGAATAGGACGACCCTCCCTCTTTTGCATTTTGGACATATGCCAGGAAGGCGCAATTGTGACTGAGGGAAAGGATTTCCTCTATTTTGAGGACAATCTTTTCTCATATGTCTAGGTTGTCCACAATTGAAACACTTAAATTTAGCTCTGTTTTCTGATCCTAGTGGAGAAACTCCATGTATTGTAGCAGCAATCACAGCCCCTGTGACCGTGGCATCATTAATATCTCTGCAGACCTTAATGTAAGTAGAGAGATCTCTATTTTTCCAGGGCCGAATGGCTTCTCTACACCATTTATTTGCCTGTTCATATGCCAGCTGCTTAATCAGCGGCATTGCGTGGTCCAGATCTCCGAATATTCTACCTGCTGTTTGGATTAGTCTGTCTACAAAATCTGCATAAGGCTCATTTGCTCCCTGAATCACTTTTGACAGTTGTCCCTGTAAATCATCTACTCCTGCCAGGTTTTCTTCCAAACCAAGTAGGAACCACCAGAGAGGACTGGTCAACACAATATTTTCGAATCTTCAGGGCATAAATTCATACCAGCCAGAGTTTCCAGCATGCTAACAGTGAAAGGTGCCTGAGGACCGTAAGTGGCCACAGCTTCTTTTAATTGTTTAATTGATTTAAAATTTAGTGGCTGGTGATATATTTGTCGATTCTGGTCCTCTATGACAGGCCACTCCCATTCCCTTTCAGAGTTACTGCTAACTTTAAATAGCCTCTTTATATAGGTGGTGACCTCATCAATATCCCAGAAGGAAGGTAACTGCCTCCCTTTGTCTTGTTTAATCTCTCTCTGTGGCCTCCATCTATCTGGTTTTAACTTTTCCTATGGGGGGGTGGAGGCGGAGGCTTCATTGGAAGTGGATCCTTTTCCAAATCTTGTTCTAACTCATCTCCACTTAACTATTCCCCCTCTGACTCCTCCCCATTTCCTTGGGATTCCCGCTCTCTTATTTCCTCCAATGTTTCCTTCCCATGGGAGATTTGAGCCTTACCATAGGCTTAGAGGTGCCAAGACATTCTCTAATTAACTGCCACATTAGAAATGTTCCCTTAGGAAGTGGCTCTAAATATTCTTGCCTTTCTAAATCCTTTTTATGTTGTTTCCAATGAGGAACATTTAAAAAAACCTTCTTCCAGAAACCATGGACTTACCTTTAACATGGATTCTACATAAGATTTTTTTTTTAATTTTTTTAATTTATTTCTGTATGTGTATCAATGTACTGTCTGCATGCAGGTCTGTGCACCCATGACGTGCAATGCCGCGGAGGTCAGAAGAGGGTCTCGGATTCCCCTGGAGCTGGAGTTCTCCTGGAATTGGAGTTTTAGACGGTTCTTGGCCGCCATGTGGGTGCTGGGGATAGAACCCGGGTCCTCTGCAAGAGCGGTCGGTGCTCTTAACCACTAGGCCATCCCTCCAGCCCCTCTACATAAGATTTTACTGTACTATCTTTTATAGCAGTCCCATTGGACTTTAACAAATCTTTTATGACTCTAGTCATCTGATTTCTTGATATTTCTGAGCCCATTTTATTTATTTTCTGGCTCCCTTTTTCTATTTTCTATTTTCTTTATTTTATTTTTTTTATTTTTCTACTTCTAGTTTCTATTTTTTACATCTTATTTCCCTGCTCCCTTAACATTCTGGGCCCAGAGCTTTTTTTACCTGCAGGGTTTCTCCGTTGCTCCACCGGTCTGATGAAACTAAAGTGCTGCAGCAATGTTCCCGCACTCCCCGTAAGACAGGCCACCAGTTGTACCGTCCAGTGGCCCGAATCATCGGAGGCAGACTGGGAATGAATAACTCATCTATCTTATTCTTTGTAGTTTCTTTTAATGGCGCCATTCACTTCTTAACTTTTATAATTCTTAATGTTATTCACAATTGCATGCAATTACTAATGCTACTAACCACTAATGCTACTAACAACAATAGCTTAGAAACCAAGAATATTTATACCAGTATTGAGCCAATCAGCAGCTTCACATCTATAGATACAGTTCCTTATGTAAGAAGTTTGTGTTCATAGATATAATTTCTTATGTAAGATATTATGTTCATGAAGTTGACAAGGTAACATAACATATCATCTTAAAAGTTACTGAAACAGGTTGGAGAGATGGCCTAGCAGTTAAGAGCACTGACCGCTCTTACAGAGGACCCGGGTTCAATCCCCAGCACCCATATGGCAGCAGAGAACCATCTGAAACTCCAATTCCAGGAGAACTCCAGTTCCAGGGGAGTCCAACACCCTCTTCTGACCTCCGCGGCATTGCATGACACAGGTGCACAAACTTGCATGCAGTCAGTACATTCATACACATACAGAAATAATTTTTTTAAAAAAAGTTACTGAAGCATGTGCACTGTATTCTTCAGCCAGTGCCTTTTGGCCAGAGACCAAGTGCCATGGCTGAAGACCAAGCACCATTTCCCTTCAGCCTGTCACTTCAGGCACTCTTTGTCTCCCACAACTTAATCCTTATCTCAGTTTCACGTTCTAAAGGGAACAACACAAGTATCTGCTTAATATATGTATACATATGAACAAGCACATTCTTAACCAAATAGGACAAAAGTTAATATCTATTATAATCCACGTTGCTGCAACTGGTCCCGTGGCATCAACTGATATTTATGACTACCTAGTTCTGCTACTCATTCTGTATTTCCTCCACCATCAGCAAGCACTTCTGCAGGTCTTAGCTCTTTCCCTGGAGGAGTGACCCATACCTTCATCCCTGAAGGGTCTGGGCCATTTATTGTCCTGTCTGGTTTGGGTTGTTGGAGTTTCCCATTGACCTTAGTCATAGGACATGGTAGCACCAGAAGATGCCCTACAGCATCTCCTGCCTTCCAGACATAATCTTCCTTGCCCCCATTGTGGAGAAAAAGTCCAATTTCCTCCTGGTAGTCTGGATCAATCACTCCTCCTACTACTGTTATTCCTTCCTTAGCCTGTTGGTTTAAGGGCAGTAGAAGCCCAAATTGGCCGGAAGTTGGGGAGTACTAATAGCCTTCCAGTTCAATGTAAGTTTGCTGTATCTCCTGGCAAAAGCACTCCCACTTTTGGAGCCAAAACTTCTAGACCAGCAGAACGCAAGGTCGTGGGTTCAGGAAACAAAAATTTTCCTACTGGGTCACGAGGTGATAGTGAGGGAGACATTCCACTTCCACCCCTTGGTTCCTGGACCCATGAATACTGGCTATAGGGAAACAGTACCATATAGTGGCGCTGATTCGATGCATAATACTGCCTGCTGGAGAACCTTACCCCAGGCCTCCAGGGTATTGCTATAATTTGCCACTGTAACTGTGTCCTCAAGAGGCCATTCCATATTCTATCAAGCCAGCTGCTTCTTGGGTGGTGGGAACATGGTAAGACCAGTGATACCATGACCATCGCCCATTGTCGCTCTTCTTTGGCTGTGAAGTGAGTTCCCTGGTCAGAAGCCATGCCGTGAGGAATACTGTGATGGTGTATAAGGCATTCTTTAAATTACACCCCTGGGGGGCTGGAGAGATGGCCTAGCGGTTTAGAGCGCCGACCGCTCTTACAGAGGACCGGGTTCGATCCCCAGCACCCACATGGCGGCCGAGAAACCGTCTGAAACTCCAATTCCAGGAGAACTCCAGTTCCAGGGGAATCCAGAACCTCTTCTGACCTGCCGGCATTGTACGACTTGGGTGCACAAACTTGCATGCAGACAGTACATTCATACACATACAGAAATAAATAAAAAATTAATAAAAAAAAATAAATTACACCCCTGGAAGCCATGCATCACCCCACTGATTCAGGTGCCATAACCCAAAATGAGTCTCTAGTAGAGACCAAAATGTTGACACGTGGGTACTCCAGAGAGCTCAGGAATTCCCCAAATTCTAAAGACCTCCTCCCAAACCAGACCAGGATTCCTGACTAACTGCTGACGAAAATTTTAGTAGGTAGTAAAAGGCAGTTTATCTCTGGTCCTTTGAGATAGAGTTTCCACTTAGCAGCTGGATGGAAACTCACCAAAGCAGACCAGATGGGATGACCTTGAGCTCACAAAGAACTGCCTGGCTCAACCTCCCAATGATTGGGATTAAAGGTGTGTTCCACCACACCTGATCCAATAATTCATTCCCAGTCCATTTAATATGTTAAATCGGGGATACATCCACCCAGAGAATCTGGCCCACAGAGGTCTCAAAAAAAATGAAAAAAAAAAAAAGTAGAATGAACATTCAGAGCAAAATACTTCCAAAGGAAGCAAGTTACCTTACACAATCCTTTTAAGAGCAAACACAAACCAAAAGGGTAACTAGAAAAATAGGATCCTTAAACAGTCAACTCAGAGGCTGACTCCTATAAACAATTACCAGCTATTGTGAAGTGTTTAAATTTAGAGATGTCTACAGTATCCAAATATTAGGCCTTTAAATACATTTTTTATATAATTTTATTTTTGTATGTGTATGAATGTACTGTCTGCATGTAGGTTTGTGCACCCGTGTTGTGCAATGCTGCGGAGGTCAGAAGAGGGTCTCGGATTCCCCTGGAACTGGAGTTCGCCTGGAATTGGAGTTACAGACGGTTCTTAGCCGCCATGTGGGTGCTGGGAATCGAACCGGGGTCCTCTGCAAGAGCAGTCGGTGCTCTTAACCGCTAGGTTATCTCTCCAGCCCCTAAATGCATTTTTAAATATCCATATTTTAAAATTTGCACATGTATATCTAGTCTGGCATGCCAAAGTGAATGATTCTGTGTACATAAAGGATAGGAAATTGAAATGGCCCCTTTGTTTGACAGAACCAACATGACTGAATTACATACAAAAAAGCTTAGAAGCATGCTTAGACACAGGGAAGAACAGTTCCTATAAACACAAGACATAGTCAGACACGAAGAGAGGAAATGCTGCGCACAACAGTTCCTATAAACACAAGACATAGTCAGACACGAAGAGAGGAAATGCTGCGCACATGGAGTTGACACCCTGTCATCCAGGAACCAAAAATCCATACTCCTTGCCTAGATTCCAAATCGCTAAGGCGAACCCTGTGCTTGCACTCTACCAGTGGAGAGTTGGGGTGTCCTCCATCTCCGTGCTCGAGGAAAAATACTGCATCCAGTTTCTCCTAGCCAAGCGCTCCAGACCAGAAACTTGAGTTTAATCAAAACCAAAGTGAAAGTTAAAAAAAAAAAAAAAGAATTGAGCTCTTTCTTACCCAAAAGACACAGCCAGACGACCAAGATGTCTCTAGTCCCTCTGGTGGGAGATAGCTTCCTGGGCCCCCATCCAAGGGAATATTGGTGGGTGGTGAATAAGTATCCCTAGAAGGGGCAGCTGAAGGGAGATTGGGGGAGTTGGTTGGGGGAAACCTTTCTCATCCTGGTGAAAGAATGGGACACAGGGCAGAGCCAACTTCTCCTTGGTGTTCTTATGGCAGGCTGAGTTATGCTCATGCAGAAATCCTCTGCTGAGCATCCCTTAAGGCTTGCGGTTATGGCGAGGAGGGGCAATGCAAACAGCCTCCTATTAAATGAATTCAAGTCCCAAGATTTTACTTTAAGGCCACGGGTCTGGAGGAGAGCCTTTAGGGTAGCCATCTGTGGCTCCCTAATGTGGGGAGGAATATTAACCATGAGGGCAGGAAATGGTAAGGGAGAAGAGGGGTGACGGGGTGGATGGGGGCCTGGCACTCACCCTAGTGCACAGCCGAAAGAACACAAAAAGGGGCCTACTCACCGATCAAGGAAGGGGGTACCTAGCCAGCCCTGGGGGATTGAAAAACCACGTTTGGCACCAGATCTTGTCAGTCCCCAGGCCTGCCAGAGAATTTTGTGGTCCAACCATGAATGAAAGGGGGTGAGAGGTACAGAGTCAACACAACACAGACCTGGGAGTCGGGTGATTGTGAGCAGAAGGTGAACTGCTGCATTTATTGGGGGCAAGGTTTGGGTTTATGTACTGTTCACATTCTGCTCTCCTCTTAATCTAGTCATCGTATTGCCTTGTGATTGGCTCAGGTCTGCAACTCGGCTGCTTGTGTGGTCGCCTCCCTTAGGCAGGTTAGGTTGATGAGGGACAAACTCTGCATGGGTGCACTGCATAGTTCTCAGTGTACAGGCTAATATAGACTTTCTCTTTTAAAGTGACTTACTATGTTGTAGAATCGGCAACATTAATATACTTCTTTGGTCCTTTCATTACTTAGCAGAGAATTACCACAATTTCATTCATATGTAGTTTCCAACATTTATTTAACATATTCAAATTTTTAGAATCATTAGTCTTACACATTGTGATTTTTGTTTACTAGAGTAAGGGCTACTTACTACAAACACTATAATATCCAAGTAATCCACATGATGGAACATGACTATTAGGTAATGAACAGAAGGAAAACATACATAGTGTGGATGATACTGACAATAGAAAGGTTTGTGTCCAAAGATAGAGGAGATTAGAAGATGTAAACATGCTATGATGGACAGCACCAAATTTAAAACACTGTTTGTTTTTTCTGGAAATAAATTTTTAATATTTTGGAGGGCAACTGATGGTCGGCAACTGATATTTCAGATTAAAAAAAAGACTTAGAAAATGGGATGCTACTATAAAGTTTACAAGGTGTTTGAAAGAATAATCTGAAAATCTATCTATGGTCTTTTCAGTGCTGATCTCATACTTAATGCCTGCTGCATGCTAACTACACACTTAATAACTGAGCTGTATCTCTAGCCTCCAAAGTTAGGCTTATACCTCACATTTGTTAAGTATTATGACATTTTTCCCTTATAAAGAATCTATAACACATCTTAAATCATTCATTATTCTTGTCTCCAAAACCAGTAGCTCTGGTAGTTAACTGAGAAACTGATTCTCTCATCCACCACCACATCTTCCATGTGTTTGTCTAATATTAAATATATTTGCAAACTCTTAGAGCATACACCCCATATTTTCAAGCATTGGGACTTCCCAAGACATACAATCTGTTAAAAATATTCATAATCATTTTTTGTAGAATATTAGATGAACAATGTAAAAAGAAAGTCAATAGTCTGAAAGTTTTGTGCATTTTGTGAATTTCATACAACATTTCTCAATCCAATTTAGACTCATCCCCAGTGTCTGGCAGGTCACTGCACACCCTGGAAAACAGATCTGTGTCTTGCAGGTGGAACGGTTTATGACACTAAGGCTGTAAATCATACTATCTTGAAAGCAGACTTGTAATTCTCTGAGGATATTGTAAAGCAGCAGTATAATTCTTAACAACTTTTCACAGGTGTAAATTTCTTGCATCAAAGTCACTCTGGGGTTTCCACATGTAGAGAGAGGGAGAAATGCTGAGCCTGGCAGATCAGTACACAACTACATACCTTCCTAGGCACCCCACACCATAAAGTATTGCTACTCCTACTAATTGCCCTGATCACATCCCTTACCTGGTTTCTGCATTCACTCTAGTCATATACATTATCAACTAAATCAAACACTATAATAGTGCTAGAGTATACCTAGGTTGTCTTGTTGATATCTTCCATCAAAATACATTATGCTAGAAATGGAACAGCATCCTTCATTTTTGCTCTGTCTACATCATGAGCTCAACTACACTACTATACTCGTGCTCTTTGGTTTTCTTTTTTTTTTCACAATATGAGTAGTTTTTCAATCACATCACTCCAATGCTGGTGACAGGCTCCGTCTTTTTGCCTTCTTTGAGTACTTGGGTAATGGAAGCCATACATTCATATTCTGAATATATTTCTTTGGAAATTCTGAATCATCTCTTTAGTTATGCCATTGAGACAAAGACACAAAGGTCTTAATGTTTAGCCCATTCAGGTTCTATGTCAGGTTACACAACTGTACTGATGGTGGGGGAGGCTTCTTTGCCCTATTTTCATTCACTTTCCATTTGCACTGTTGCAGAGATTATACAAACTGTTACTATTTTTTTTTCCAATTCACAGCATATCCCTAGAACTACAGTGCCCTTCCTTCCTTTTTCAGATTCCCTGTCCATTTACAGAAACCACTCCCCTTACACAAGCCTGTACCTTTGGAGAATTTCATGCTCCATTCTGACTACACTAATAATACACTTATAGTCTGAATAGACGTATATGTTTCCTCATTATATAGTTACTCATTCACAGTAACTTGTGGTTTCTGTTCTTTCCCAGTTCATGTCAACTATCCAGTTAGTCCTCTAAGTGGATGATGTGGGCTCTCTTTCTATACTGTATTCAGTTACACACTGCACTGGCAACAAAAGGCCCCAACTGTGAGTCATGTTTATTTCTATGAAGTTACTCCTCCTATCTCAGGTGCAGAGTTTGACTTTGCTCTCATTATGGCCCTTATATCTGAACTGATAGAATAAGGATGTTCTAGAATTTGCCATTTAGTTCTGAAACTGTCTGGAAAATGTATAACCCAGGCTAATGTGGGATTGATATATGATCTGGCAGATATTCTAGAAGGCTGTCCTTCAGGCATAACATGGTGTAGCTATTGCCCTCTTGATCTGTCCTCACCTTGGCTAACCTGAAGACACATGCACAAGATTAAAAACATTAACATTCTGTCATGGAGAATGGGAGAAACCTATGAAGTCCCACTCTTCCCTAAAGATTTATGGACATTAACTCTTGCTAATGGAGTGGGGTTTATGAAACAATGGTCCTTCCAACCGATTTAACATTATAGATGTTAAAGATTTCTAAGAAGAAGAAGGGCTAATATACCCACACCTCATGATTTACTTTAGTTAGCATTTGCTAGGCAGAGCGTCCTATAAATTGCTAGCCCTTTCCAAGAATTTATAGTAAATAGATCCTCAAGTTCAGATTTGCTTCTTCATTGATATAGCCACCCATAAATTGCCCATTCACTTTTATGTGAGGTTACATCCAATATCCTGGAAGAAATCACAATAAACCTCATTAATTTACCAATCCACACTTGAGTGGAACCCCCATAAATTGTCCATTCTCTTTTAAGTCAGGCTACATCAAGTTCCTGGAAGAAATCACAATAAACCTCATTAATTTAGCAATCCACACTTGAGTTGAATTGCTTCTTTGTTTGGTCATTGGTGCTCAATCTGAGGTGAGCAGGTATTTGGTCATAGCTCTTTAAATAAATATTTCATGACAGACGGTATATGAAGGCATATGAATGTAGCATTGGCATCACAAATGACAAATTCTTGAACTCAGGTAATTATGATTTAACAGGTTTGAGAATGCTGCCCAAGTGGCTACTAACTCATGATAATTACTCTAAAAATTTGGAGACATTTTTATTTTATTTACACTTGCTCAGCATGCTCTAAATAGAGGTACACTTAGAACATTGTAGCAAGTATCCATGAAGTCATGTGGGTCTCATATTTTGTGGTGTGTAATGAAAAGTGAATAGTGGCACATTAACTTGGGGGCAATAAAGAACTATCTAATTTGATTTAAAGCCTTCTCAAGGGGAATTAATTCATGGGTGGCACTGCAAACATAGCCAAATATGTATGGCTAGAGAGGTCATAGACTGTAGAAGAAAATAATACCTCTTTCATATCCGTAGGCAAATTTAATTAATTACTGTATGCTAAGTATGTATCCTTATATTACAGAAATATATACCTCTTACAACCCACTAAAGAAGCTTCTTTTTGCAATAGATGGAGAATATTACAGTTATATAACTGGTCACCCACAGAGAATAAGTCTGAGAGATGCCCTGTCTTAAGTGACACATCTATAATGCAACTTTTATGTCTAGGGCTCATTGAACACAGTGGAACAGGTGTTACAGAGAATATTAATGCATCTCTCAGCTCTCACCAGCGAAGATTCCTTGTGCAATACAGAGAAATGAAAACAGAAAGCCACAACTGGCCAAAGTGTAAAGAATAAGGGACTGCAGAGTGTGTGTCTCTGCATAGGAATTCTATATTAAATCTTACCCACTGGTGGCTCAGGAACCTTTGCAAAAGAGAGAACAGACAGATTGTAAGAGCCAAGATTAGTGCACGATCATAAGGGAATAGGTTTCCCTGCCTCTGGGATCTTCCTCATATGAACTTGCAGCTATGCTGTCAGCATACACATGACCCATGTAAACTCAATCACATAAACACCCAGCATACAACTGGGTAAATGGGAAGCAGGCCCCAACCTCACCCAAGGAACTATCAGCAGCCGATTACTATTGGGTGAGTAGGAGTTGATCTTCTTTAATGAAGAGACTCTAGATAGTCTGATTAGATCCCAGTTGATGAACTTGCACTGTTCGACATCTGGGTACACAAACTTGACTCAATAGGCCTTAATATTTGACTAAATGCAAGAAGTCTGGTTTAGGAGGCTACAAAGGATTGCAGATAGGGGAGGGAGTATAAAGATGATTAATATGTTTCATATAAAATGTACAAAATTCAAAAAAGTAGAAAATAAAATGCACAAAACTCAAGAAATATATACTGAAACAGGAACAGTGTGTCAGTGTCATAAATGTTTCCATAACTCATCAGTATACTGTAGACAGTGCTGTAACTGTTACAGGCCAAATGTACTGTGGATTTTTGTCAAATATCTAGATAATCCACAAGTTCTGTATATATAATAATAACAGCAGAGCTGCATAATTATTAAAGATAAAGCTGCTTAATTTGAGAAAATATAGGTAGAAATGTGAAAATTGTCTTTATTATGAGAACATCATTGGCTGAATTGATGGCTACTCAAGAGATGTCACAGCAAGTGGAGTTTCTTCTGGAGGGAGATACCCCTGTTGAGACACTAAGACATTGAATGATATGCAGGTGGTAGAAATTAAGTTGAAGAGACACAATTTGGTTAATGTTTGAATTTAATGTGTGGGACTGGAGGAGGTGGCAGACGTTTGCCATAAACAATAAGGAAAAAACACAATTGTAACTCAAGCATGGGTAATCAGATTTATGCAACAGGCTTTTATTTAAATCATCAATGGTAATTAGGTATTAATAATGGGCTGTTGTGAATAAGGATTTGGAGTACCAGGAGAAGTCTTCTTCAAACACGTGACTAGTCATTTTCTAATGTTTTTGAGTGAAACAACTGCAGGTTACTTTTACATATTTTGGCAATCCACATTGTACCTAAAGATGGATCTAGGGACATGACCTTCCATTCTTAAAATTAAAAAAAATGCTACAATTATAAATCCCATTAACACCTTGGAATAGAAACTGGTGGTAACTCCTTGGAGTAGAAACAGGTGGCAAAAATATCCTGAGACTTGTTGCTCAACTAGTCCCATATAAACTGCCTGGGCTGGGAATACTTTTTGATAATCAGAGAATTGTATGTATGACACTATGCATCTGGATGAGTTACTATCCCTCTGGAGGAGAATATGATCAGAAAGAATAATCATAATTTCAGTGAAAGTTGTGTTAATAAATGAACTATCATTTGGATTTCGAATGTGCCCCATGGGACTATGTAGCACTAGGCTTCATCTCCATTGTGGTGATTTTACAACATAATGTGATAGCACTTAGGATGTTGGACCTCATGGGGGTGTACTTAAGTAACTGTCATCTTATGTTTAAATGAGATTACGGGATGCTGGTCTGTCTTTTGGAATCCTGGCTGAAGAGTGATTTGTTCTACCATGTATTTCTACTGTGATGGCTTGCATCTCCAAAGGCCCAAAACAATGAGATAATGTAGCCAGAGTCCAGATCTGACAACACTATGCATCCATACAAATATTTTCTATTTTAAAGTAGTTGCCTATAGTTTTGTTGCTGTTTTTTGTTGTTGTTATGGTGATGGAAAGCTAACATACTATAAAAAGGAATCACTATCCTTGATATCCAGAGTGAAAATGGAGACAGGGAGGTAGCATTTGTGCAGAGAAAGGGAACACACATATAGTTTGAGAGTTTATGAGAATAAAGGCGTTAGGAAGGGAATGGCTCAATTTGGATGTTCACTTGTCAAATTGTAACTGCAGAATTTATGGTTTGAGATTATTTTGCCCTTTACTTATGTAAGACACACAGAGTATTGAGTGCTCTGTTTTACTTTCTACAACTGGACTGTTTATGAAGTTTTATGGGAAACCTAGAGTCAAGGACAGAAACAGGACATTGAAGGGACTAGAAGTAGGCTCTGAGTGATACAGTCAGAATTATTTTATGCAGAGGTAAGGATAGCACTAATATATAAAGGCATATGTATGTCAAGAATGATGAAGACATAATAGAAAGTAATAGTTGAAAGTAACATTGCCCCAACATATTCAAACCACTATCATGTATGTTGCCTCATACCCTGAATCTTTTTAATAGATGATCTTTTAATAGATGATAAAGATCAGTGCATAGTAAATGTACACAGGCCATAACTAATGAGAATAAATTTGATTGTTAGAAATGTTCTAAAGCAAGTTGTATTTCCCTAGTTTATGCCCCAATAAGGGAACCTGGGATATTAGGTTTCCCAAGTCATCATGTTTCTGCCATTAGAAGAGTTAGACAGGGGCTGAAGAGATGGCCTAGCAGTTAAGAGCATCAACTGCTCTTGCAGAGGACCCGGGTTTGATCCCCATCACCCACATGGCTGCTGACAACCATCTTTGACTCCAGTCCCAGGGGAATCCAACGCCCTCTTCTGACCTCTGTGGCATTGCATGACACGGGTGGACAGACAGTACATTCTAACACATAAAAAAATAAATAAAAATTTAAAAAAATATTTAAAAAAAAAGAAGTGTTAGACAATGAGAAAAATCAGCAGGAAGCCTGTCCTTATAAGGTATAATATCTGTGTTGAAATACAAAGTTACCTAAAAATATTTGGTGAGAAGAAATGGGTGAAATTATGTTAAGTGGGAGGGGGTTAAGGTGTCTCCTGGTGGCAAAAATAATTTGCCTTCATCATTCTGATCTAATGACTCCACAATTGGTGAATGCACAGGAATTAATAAATGAAATTCATCTTGATCACTGAATTCTGGGCCAACCTAAGAATCAGTTTGAAGGGTTTTCAAAATTCTCATTTGAAGCAAAGAATCGAGCTACTCATTGTGGGAGAGGAGCCAGAAGCACCGTGGTATGCCGCCACTTGTCACTAAAATCCAATCTGTTTGGTAGTGTCACTACCCTTTGTAATTTTTCTTTAATGGGCATTTGTACAACTCATATAATGAGTCCCATTCAAGCCTAGGACCCCCATGCCCCAACTCACCATCAGAACACATACATTACAACATCCAAGCTGAGCCTTATCCAGTCAATCTCCCAAACTCCCAAACTCAGATATCCTTCTGTATAAATAGATCCACTGGAGTCTAGTCAGTATATCTAGAAATCCTAGGTAAGGCATACTCTTCGTCACACACCAGCACTCAGTCTCTTGTAGTTTTCAGTCTAGGGTCAGCCAATAATTCCATTTCCATGCCAGACAATTGACACAATGGAGCTCTCTAGATTGCTACTGGGAATGATAAACTTTCATCTTTCCAATAGTTACATGCACGGAAAAAAACATGAAGATTTCACCTCCTCTTTAGATTCAAAAAGGCATGGAATACCTTGTTTAACCAAATTCTGAAAGGACCACTTCTGCTTAACTAAATGTAATTCCCAAGCTATACCTATTATCTTTGTTCCGATACCCCTGACATAAGCTGTGTGTATCAGCTGATTGAAGATGAACAGCTTCACAACTGACTCTCTGGTAGGGCCAAGATATATTGTTGATAGGAATGTATATCTGTTTGTCATTTAAGGAAGTTACATATTTTAAAATGCTCATGGAATACAAAATAAAACTGATTAGCCCCAAAGACATAATTGGTGGTAGGCAAAGCCTTCAAGCAAATTTAAGACTTTGGAGGGCCCAGAGGCAATGTGTGTTGTATAGTCTTGGGACCTCCATATAAGGAGTTAAGTTGTGTATGCCCTTATGTATATGTTCGGTAGTTTAGGAAAATGTTGAATTTATTCT
Source organism: Rhizomys pruinosus (assembly GCA_009823505.1). Taxonomy (NCBI): domain Eukaryota; kingdom Metazoa; phylum Chordata; class Mammalia; order Rodentia; family Spalacidae; genus Rhizomys; species Rhizomys pruinosus. Next base: position 2,251,188 of record VZQC01001071.1, on the reverse strand, counting down.
TCTAATAAAATAGCTTGGAAAATGGTGGGCCTTTTGAAGTATTACATCATATTATATAATATAAATAAAATATAATAATATATATATATATTAATTTTCAAAACCCAAATGGGAAGAAGTCAGTATTCTGTAAAACTTTAACTGTAGATCCTGCCTGTAGGTAATCCTGTGAATATGCATTTTATACTTGCAATGGAGAAAGAAAACAAATCTTTGGTATTTTATATTGATGGAGCATATTGACTAGGTCCAATTAGCACAATGATATCACCAGGTGCAGCCGAAATGTTACTAGCAGCCTTAGTAATGTGAGAAAATTGAATCTTGGTGGGTAGGACAAATGCATTGAGTTAGTAGCAATCTATGTTTTTATCTGCCTTTATATCTGTCCAGTTAAGGGCAGTTAAAGAGAGAGATGTTAGGAACTACAACTTACATTTTTAAATATCTGAAATTCCATGCTTGAATGCAACTATGCTTTTGTAATTCATGCCTAGTCTTCTTGACAATTTTAATGGTAGGTAGAAGGTCCATAAGGTCCATTAATGCAAGTCAAGAAGCAAGTGCTACTGAATTTGCTTTGTTTCTCTTTCACATGGGACTCAAAGTGGTGTCTATTCTTGATACTAGATAGATCAGAGATGGGCCATCAATGTGGGAATTTGGTTAGACGATGACATCTTAACATCCAATGGAACCCATATGCTCCTTTTTTTTCATTTAAAGGGAATGGCTAACTGAAATAACTGTGGCATGTATCCAAATATCTAAATGTTTTACAAAACATTTATTATTTTGTGGGTTCCAATAGAATACAAACATATCATGTAGACAGTTGTCCTAGGCAGTAGGTCAGGCTTTGGGGAAGTACTTTGTTCCTAGGGGAGGAACTCATTGGGTTGCCATTGTCAGAGGTCAGAAAGTTTGTATTTCTGTATATGTCACGATCTCACTCCAGAGGTCTAATTGGCCTAGAAGTCATTTTGTTTTTCAGTTTTGTCTCAGTTTTCTGCCAGTCCTTGTAATTCAGACTTCTGAATGCTAGGATTATGTTCATGATAAATTATACTAGGCTAATCACATATATTTTTAGTCTCTGTTGTTACCCTCAACATTCTGCTGCTAGTGAATTGCCAGCATTTTATGTTTGATAAACAAGAAAATCTTACAGTTTCATGGGAAAAGACACTAGTACATTAAACAATACACTTTTGACTGGAGGCTTTTTATTAAGGGCAGGTTTTGAGGACACAATGACCTTTAAGACCATTATATTACACAAAATTTGATGTCATAAACACCTTGCTCAAAAAATAGTTTTATGAAAACAGTCTTTTGAACCCTACTATTTCTAGCATCCACCAAAGAAAATGGAACTAGAGGTAATTAAGATTCAGCTCTTGAGTGTGTTTTCCTAAACTCTAAGAATTCCTAACAGGTTCTCACAAAAAGTTTGAGCTTCATGTTCAGAGAAGAGTGAATTAAGCGTGTTTGGATATCACTGTATGTCTCTCATGGTGGACTAAAGGAAAGAGCCTGAGCAGCAAGTATGACTGTCACTGCTGTTATGTTGCCCAAGTGCTACAGAACCATGTGAATACTGGTTACTGACCTGGTTCGTTGTTGTCTTCATCTAAAAATGAAGATTATGAGTGGTTCCTGTTCCCTTTACTGTATTTGCCCTCTTTCAAATGAACACTTCTAAGGGAAAGACTCAGGCTGACTATTATGAACCCTTGGTATACATTTGAAGTAACACTTTATAATGTTCTAAATTTATTTATATTTATAGTGGCTAATGGATCTCCAAGATAATAACACCAAGTGAAACCAGATCTAATTTCTCCTTCCTCTCCTTTTACTCTTTTCACTCTTTGTATCAAGAATTCCCTCCTCAGATGAATCCATGAATTCCTTTCTTTCTACATTCTACAATTAAATACTTGACCATGTTATCTAACCTGCCTCCTTGCTGCTTAGTGAGTTTTGCTTTGACAAAAATTTAGAGAAATTCTCCCATGTTAATATAAAATATACAATGCATAAGGAAACTAATCTTTACATTTTTGTAAAATATTCTGAAGAAGAAACACTAAAAAAATCAGATAAAGGCCTTATTCACTAACATCCTTGAATACAAGCCATATTCCTAAACAATGAAAATAAAACAAATTCAGTATGCCAATTCCTTTAAGACTAGTCTGTGGAGTGGTATTGGCCCAAGAAGTACTTGTTACTGGTCATCTATCACAAGCTGTTTGTGGTGGTTTGAATGAGAGTGCCCCCATAGGCTTCAAGTATTTAGACATTTTGTCCCCAGTTGTTGGCACTGTTTTGGGAGGTCATAGAAGGTGCTGTCATGCTGGAGGAAATACATCATTGGGGGCAGGGTAAGTGAGTTTAACAAGCCTTGCAGTCACCAGTCTCTCTCTCTTGACTTCCTGTGCTCATTGGGAAATGTGAACCTCTGCTTTCTGCTCCAGCCCCGGCCACCATGCCTCCCCACCACAATGGACTCTTAATTCCCTGGAATCATCAATCACAAGCTCAAATAAACTCTTCTTTTTGTAAGTTCCCTTGGTCATGGCGGTTTTATCACAGCAACAGAAAAGTGACTAATACACTGTTATCTGCCAACCCCGAGATGTTTGTCATAGTGGGATAGCCCTTTGCCATTTTTCAGAAGATTATAACCAACTCTGTGCCCAGATATTACACTATTCAGATAAAAATTTTTTTTGAATTTTAAATCTTAGCAGTTTTATGTTTCTTTTAATCATGTTTCTAGTGTACATATTAGGTATGTAAGCTTATTTTGTTGGTAATAAAGGCTGATTATAAATAGTCAAGCTCTCTTTTTACATATATCTTACTAGATGTTATATATACTGAGACAAGAGGATCTGGTGTTTCACAAAACCTCTACTATTAAAGGTTTCTTTTAGTGTGAGGGTAGACTAATTGGATAGGCCTTGTGTTCATGCCAACACCAAATGGCATCATCACATTCTAACTTCAAATCAAGTTTGAATCTTGTGATCCCTCATTCACAAAAGTTGTATTTTGTCCCATATCTATCTCTATTTGGCCCCAACACTGATTTGACCACATATTTGGTTGGCAGGTTCTCTGTGCTCATACATGTTATAGGTTTTTCACTTTCATTGAGGCACTGATTGCCAATGGATTCCTCTCCACAGGACTCAAACTAGAGGGGGTCTTTCTGCAGAAACCCCCTCATTCCTTCTCAGAAAGGTACATAACTTCTACCTTTGAGTGGACAGCAGAGCTTATATCGACTCTTTCTTCCCTCAGAATAGGGAACCTTGTATGCACTCAAAGGGCATTTGGCAAGGTTCTATTAGGATTTTGCTATGCTGTTCATGCCTTCCATGCTTTGTGAGAAACCCACATGTCCAGATTACCATGTTACATAAGGAGAAGCAGTGTTTCTGCTGATCCTGTTCTCAGGCCCCTTGACTATAAAATGTTTGCCAGCCAGGACTTAATCAAGTCAAACTTCCAAGTTCTATGTCAGACAGTAAATTTAGTATGACAGAGTACAGGAATGTAGCTTCTTATAAGGAGCCAATGAAACATCACTAATGTCCACAATTACATGGACCATGCAGTGATTAACTAATAGCACTGAGGTGTTTAATGAATGAATTTAACTTATGGACTATGACTTTCCTTACATTAAGTCAAGTCTTCTGTCATTCTGTTCAGTAAGCCATAGCTAGGAACAAAACAAGCAGGAAGAAATGGAATTCTTGATCATATATTTTCTTGTAGAGATGAGAGGGTTTAAATGTATCCTTTTAATGAGATCAGGAGAAGGTGACTAAAACCATGATTCTTAAAGAAATGCCTGCTGTGTACACAAATGAATAAATGGCAGAAAGCTTAAGAAGTTTTTCACAAGCCAGATGTGAATCTCAGTATTCTGGAGTGAGATGCAGGGGGACCTTTGTGAGAGCCATGCCAGCCTGGTGTACATAGTGAGTTCTAGGCCAGCTATGGATACAGGGAGATCTTGTCTCAACAACATACCACCCCAAAGAAGAAAAGTGTTTCATGGTTCCATAAGGAGCTGTAAATATTTGTAGTGGATATATTGACAATGACATTTCTGTACATACAAGTTTTAGTGGACCTTATATGTCAAGAAGGCATCTCAGATTATTTTAAAAGCATCTTAAAAGGAGCAATGCACATAACCATGACTTGGCTTCCTTTATACCTGGGATAATCCTATGGATGAAGAAAGGCCATGCCTGATCCTGTCTGCTTTTACAAAGGTAGAGAGAGGGAGTCAGCAGGGAAAAGAAACAAAGATGAGACCAGAATGTGCCTGCATGATGAAACAATCTCCTTCTGCCTCCAACCTCTGCATGACAAGCTCTTGTATCCCCACAAAGGACAGCAAAATATGGCTTTCATAATCAGTTGACCAAGTGCTTAGTTGTCACCTGTGCACCAGACTCCACTACACCTTGGGGAGCAGTCTGAGCATCTGGAGACATTGAAGGAGACAGGTGCAGCTGTTTATTAGCTACCCTGTGCCATTTACTATGGGAAGCAACATTTTATGGATACAGACAAGCTGATAATTTGGAATTCAAAAGTAGAAGGATTCTATCTCCTGTCTATGTGTGAGGAAACCACAGCTTATTTGAATTCCCAAGACCCATTATACTCATGCTGACAGCATGCTACTCTCTACTTTATGGTCTACCCTACCCCCACAATGCCATCACATGCATATCTGACACATCCCCTCCAACTTATGATGCTTTCCTCATCATAACCCATGTAGTTTCTTAGACATATTCAGTAACAAGCAAATTTCATTGCCTCCCATGTCCTTCCATGCTCACAGCCCACCAGAATACAGTCTCTATCCTTTCACTAAGCTACTTCTTCCCACCAGGACCATTTTCCATACCTTCTCCATTAGAAATTTCTTGGAAACCAGAGTTCCAACAAACCAAGTTTATTACAAATTCCTCCCTTCCACTATACATCCTTGGCATCTCATGGTCAACTCTACCTCAAAATGATGAATTGAAAGGAATCAGACATGGATTTAGATTCTTAAGTAAGATGACTGATTAGCTCCCCCAGATCAAGGGATACTGGGGTTGGTTGAAGCTGAAGAAACAGGTATTCATGCCAGTCTCTGAAATGCGAACACCATCAGTTCACTTGTGTTTCTAGCATCTCATAAACTAGAAATTTGGTGTCATCTTCAAAATGTTGATTAAGCTCTTATTTGTTTTGTACCACCCACACATCTGCTCCTTACTGACATTGTGCCTTACTGACATTGGTGTAGGGCCTATTCTCAGCTAAATCCATAATATTGGATGCCAGAGCCTTGAAAACACCACTGAAAACACTGATGAGCTGATGAGCTCATGAAACTGGAAGTAGTTCCCTTGCAGAAAGGGGTTTATGTGGCTAACTGGAAGTTGCAGCTCAGCTCTTAGGAAGTGGGATGCTGTTTATTCTCACCTTTATCCTACCAAAGTGCTTCATTACTGGGTTTGAATCAACTTGAAATTTTATAGCTTCAGTGACTCAAAAGAGTCCTCACATCTGCTGCTCATTGATCACAAAAGGCCTTTGTGACAACCTAGACTTTGTGGTGTCATTGTTGTCCACTGGGCTCTGGTCCTTCTTCAGTCTAGAAATGCCCAAGTTAGGAACTATCACATTATTGGCTATTTAATATTTTGTTAAAAATCTAACTTGCTACTTGGTTTTCACATTCTACAAATAACGTTAATTTTAAAATTTAAAGGACAGCTTTAAAAGGAAAATGAAGATAAGTTAAAATACTGAATATGTAACTTGCAGAAGGATCAAATGGATTCCAAGTTTTCAAAGACCAAATACCCTGGTCTTTGAAAACTTGGAATCCATTCATATGAAGCTCATTATTTCCTCAGACTTCACTTCACCCTGAAGTTGAGTCAGGATATACTTTAATTTTCCAGCAAGTAACAAGAATCAAGTCTATTACGCCCATTTCTTAGAGGAAAACCATGTTTGTATAAGCTATGCAAGTTTGAACGAAGGTGTATATTATTGAAATCACTTCCAAGCATGAAGATATTACTATGGTTAGAACTTAAACACAGATGTAAAATAATCCTACAATGCAGAAAGTATATTTCATTAACTAGGAAAATTATGTGTTAATGGAATACTTCTGTCTATAGGATACATCTTCTTATTTTGCATAGAAACAAGGATTAACAGTCTAGAAGCTCTACAACAACTTATGTAATCCTTAGATCAGTGAGTGAGACATGCATAAAATATACAACAGAGGGTCAATATCCTCAAGTCACATAGGAATCAAATCAGTTCTGTCTCCTTTTTACATAGTCATCTCAGTGTTCCAATTAGTATTCCTATTTTTATTCTTTGATTTTCTTTGAACTGAGTATCATATGTGCCAATTTATTTAATATCTGCCACATATTTGCATGATAAATATTCTAAGAGATCTACATACAGGGTTGTGTGTCATGATTTCAGTTTTTCATTATTTCTTTTTTTTTGTTTGTTTGTTTTCTTTTTTTAGTTTTTCATTATTTCTATCCATTTTGGAGGATGAGTTTACATATACCAAACAGATTTACTTGAACTATTGGCTTGTTACATTTGAGGACAGACTTTTACCACCAAGTCTATCTTGTTTGGTTCTTCAATATGCATCCAGTACACCAACATATTCTTATAAATTCATTAGGCTTTAGCACATTTTAATTGGCTAAAACGAGGGACTTCATTATATTTCTACAGATCTGTATAGTGTACTTTGAGCATAATCTTTGTGCTGTTTGTACGTTTTTCTTGATTTCTAATTTAGGGCGGCTGTTTCATTTTTATTCCCTTAGATCTGATAAGGTATTTTCCATTTTGTGATAAACATGGTTCAGAAGTTCATTTCTATTTTTATTTTTTTCTATCCAGATAAGGTTAACATAAGACAAAACTAACTATTTTAGATTTTTGTGCATACGGTTGGGTACCCATTCATAGTGTTGTGAAGCTATAACTCTAAAATATTTGAATAGTTTTATCACAACAAAAATATACCTTATAACTGCTGTTGACCAGTTAAAACTGTCCACAAAACTTCAGAAAAAAAAAAAAAGCTAATCTGCTTTTTTCTCCATGGGCTTGGATGTTCTAGACATCTTACGCAAATGGTGTCAGATAATGTGTGGGCTTTTTTCTGGCCCCCTTCATTCAACATAATGCTTTCATAAATCTTCCGTATCATACGAATGTCAATACTTAATTTGACGGCTACAAAATAGTCAAATATATGCATACTTGACATTTTGTTTTTGCACCAGTTGAAGTATGAGTATGTTACTTCTTGTGTTTTGCTTTTCTTTTTATTTTTTTGGAGACAGGGTCTCTGCATAGCCCCATCTGGTCTGGACCTCACTATGTAGACCAGGATGGCCTGTACTTCAGAGAGATCATCCTACACCTGCCTCCCAAGTGTTTGAATTAAAGGTGCATGCCAACACCCCCAGCTATTTCTACTTTTATTTGTACTATTTATTTCTAAAATAATGTTAGGCTTTTCCAAGATGGCAGCTTGCAGGTTGGCAGGCGCATTTGATCTGCTAATGGCAAAGTTGAGGAGGGGAAATTAAGGGCCCCCAGAGCATTGGGAAGTGGAAGAGGTGGTCTGAGGGCATTTGGATACTCAGTGACTAAAATTTGGTGCTTTAGACATTACTCTAGGGCGTCAGGAGACAGCAGGGATAGCATGGGTATCAGCTATGTCTTTCTCGTACTGAACCCAGGTACAGATCATGGGGCCTGGCCATGGGGGAGAGGTCAGTCAGTAGATTATTGGTGGCATGCAGTGGTTCTGTGAGTACATTTCACTGGGTGGGTGATTAGGGTTCATGACCCTTGAATGTTGAGGGCTCTAGCTAAACAGTAGTGAGGCATGGTGACCTTCCAGCCCACAGGATCAGAAGTGCCTGCAGCCCTCAGGGCACAAGTTCCACAGGCCTGGGGGCTTTGGGCCAGCTGGGGTGATGTGTGGCTTAGTCCATTGGGTGAACTGTTTGCTTTTTGGATGAGGGATGTTCATTTGTACAGTATTAGGATAGAGTTGAGATTTTTGGAGCCTAAAGTATCCATCACTGTGCATCAACTGAGAGGACAGCAAACATCTCAATAGTATAAACAAAATCAGCGTCAGCTTAATAAACACCCAAGTTTCACATTAGAACCACTCCCAACAAAAGCTACCCAGATGCCTAATTCTCAATGAAAGAAAGACTAAGTTGGATTTCCACCAAATACTAATACCCCTATTCAAGTACCCACTAGGGAAGACCTATTCAAGTACCCAGTAGGAAGACTGAAGATACAGATCTCAAAAGAACAATTATAAATATGATTAGAGAAATTGAGGAGTTGAGGGAATTCAAGGAGCTTATAAACAAGGAAGTCAGGGACCTAAAAGTAGACAGGAATAAACCGAAAGAGGACAACTGTAAGTTATGCAATGAAATTACAAAAGGTAAGGAAAACTTGAAGAAAATTCAAGTCGAAATGAAAAAAGAAATGCAACATTCCACAAACAGCTTGGACAGGATGGGAGAAACTCTTCATGATAAGATGGATAAGGTAGAAAGTAAAATATAAAGATTAGAAGAAAATAAGGAAGAATTGGATAAATCAAGTAGGGATTATGGAAAAATAAAAAAAAAGAATGGAATAACCAGGAACTATGGGATACTATGAAAAGACCAAATTTACCAATTATAGGAATAGAAGAAAACTCACAGCTCTTCAGCAGAATTTTAGAGGAAAATTTTCCCAAATTAAAGTGAACAATACATATACAATTGCTAGAGCATATATAACACCAAGCAGTCAGAACCAGAAAAGAAATTCTTCACAGCATATCATAGTAAAAACACTAGATGTTCAAAGGAAAGAAAGGATACTGAGGACTGCAGAAGAAAACAGCAAGTTTCCTACAAAGGAAAACATCGGAATTACAGCTGCTTTCTCAATGCAAACAATGAAAGACAGAAGAGCTTGGTCTACAATATTCCTGGTTCTAAAAGACTATAAATGTCAACCCAGATCCAGCAAAAATGTCATTATAATAGAAGGAAGCAAAATGTTCCATGATATAAATATATTGAAAAAAATTCCTCACTAATAAGCCATTCTTGCAGATAATACTTCAAGCAATACAAAGAGCTGAGGGCAGGGATTACTATAACTAATCAACTCCAGAAAACAAATGATACTACCACTATGGAAATTAAAACCTAGGGTAAGCATGTACTAGAAATCAAAATGGCTTGAGGCAATTTAATTATTTCAACAACAGTTTTAAATATCAATGGACTAAATTCTCCAATTAATAGATATAGACTAGTCCAAAACCCATCTTTTTTCTTGTCTGCAAGAAACTTACCCCACCTTTAAAGATAGATATTATTCCAAGGTGAAAGGAGGTTAAAAAAACATACAAGTACATGGCACTAAGAAATGAGGAGGCATTGCTATGGTAATATTAGATGAAATATAATTCAAGGCCTTTGAGTTTTGTGTGTGTGGGGGAATTCGATCACTGGGTACAACATATTTGGGGTGAATAGACAGGCTCTTTGCCAGGTCTGTGTGGTGCATTTCTGAATAGCTGGAAAAATTTGATTGAACGGAGCATCCCCCTAGACTTATAGGGTCACTTTAGGTTTTTACTTTGTGGTGGTGGGTCTCAGGGGACTGCCCCATCTGTCTGGATGGGTATAAATATTGAGAAGGTAGAAAATAAGATACTTGTAATGGTTGGTTAAATGTTTCTAGAGTGGAATGGTATACACACTAATTCCAGTTTATTAATGGTATAAAACACATTATAACCACACCTGGCTGTAATTGGTTTTCTCTATATTCCTGGCTTATACTGGATTTCCAGTTGTAGCTTCAGGTTAAAGGGGCATAGAGAAGTAATGGGTTACCTTTGACAACTGAAAGATAATTTTTGTTCTCTGTCTATTATTCAAGTGTTACTTTTGGTATTTGTTCTGATCATTTCACGATAACTTGACTCAAGAAAAGCTAGGTTTACTTCCCTGAACTAGCAGCATAGAGCACAGAAGGAGACAATTTAGACAGACTTGGTAAATTTTTTCAGCTTTATTCTGGTCAATAGGTATGTTCCCTGTTATTGGAAAGCTACAATCCAGGATATGGAGTTAGGGAAAGTAAAAAGACTACTTCTGTTTATAGTAAATGATTTATATTTAAGATACACTTAAAACTGTTTAAATTTCTCTTATTGGTTTTACCTCCTTATCTTATGGTGTTAAATCTCTTCCAGTCAATGTTTTTGTAAAGCTTCTCAGGCTTTTATTCAAGTTTTATTTAAATATGATGCAGGAATTAAAATTATCAGAATCCTGTAACTTAACTTTTTTGAACGCTTAACCTAATGCCCATACCTAACTCCCATACCAATTTACCTAATGGATTTAAGGGACAATTTTATTCCTTGTCTTCTGATTTTATATGGGACATCTCTTAAAATGTTCTACAATAGTGAGTCACCAAGCTTCCTGTGCAAGGAGGTCTTGGAGATCCACTAACATCACCCCAGCCAGTGTCCATCTATAAAGAGTAAGCTCAATATAGAAGAAAGTCACCTCATCCTCCAAAGGGAAGCATGGTCTAGGAAGACCTGACTTTGTCATCCATAGATAGAACTGGTTAAGAATGGCCAGAAGGAGCCAGGGGTCCCCCAACCCCCTTGAAATCCTGAGTATGCCCTGAAGTTCAGAACCTCAAATGACCTTGAAAAAACAAAGTGTGGTTAACCTGGGATAATTGTGTGGACATAAGCATCCAAAAAGAAAGTATAACAAAAGATAGTCAATATATTTCTTTTAAAGCCTGAAAAATTGTACCTCCAGATGTTAGGCTTAAAGTTATATGAAATGGTGTTAAACAGTCATAAAACTTTAAATATTGGCCTTGATTGACAGATTAGGGTCACCTGCAGCCAAAGTACAAGTCCACTATTATTCCTCAACTGATGCTCAATAATAAAATTTCCTCTATCATTTTAGCAACTCTCTAAATGGAACCTCATATCCTGGCTATCAAAACAGTTGGAAAGCTGATGCTGAGTCCAGACATCATGGCCAAATGAACAGAAGTAGAAACCTAATAAATGAACACTCCAAAACACTTGGTTAAGAAATTCTCTTGGAATTTTAAGTTGGACATTTGAATTCACCTTGTTCTTACTTCTCCTGGACCTCTGCCTAGATCATGTACCTAACTAATCCCGCCTTCATTTCACTTTCATGGTCACCAGTAAGGACTTTTGTTTCCCTCTGTAGTTATGCCTTTGGGAGTTCTTTAGATTGACCCACTGAATGAGGGATACCCCAGTTTCCAAACCCAATGTCCCTTTTCACTATGGAAGAAATTAGAGGTGTATGCATCCTGATTCCCTCTAGCACTTGAGGTGACCTTTTTCAGAGGGTAACATGACTAAATAGGAGTGAGAAATTGACTAGGCAGTTTAGGGATGAGAACCCCGAAATTAATCAGGCTTTTCCTCATCTGAGAACCCAAGGCTTCCTGGACTACTCATTGCACATATAACTTTTGGTAGCCCCAAAAGAGTAAGAAAAAAGAAAGGAAGGAAAAGGGGAAAAAAGAAAAAAAAAAAAAAGAGAATTACGTACCAGGCCCTGAAGACTGATTCTTTATTCACCAGAAAAGAAATGGACATCCCCTGGGATGGTTAATCCTGTGTGTCAACTTGACTGGACTAAGGAACAAATAAGAGAAAAAAGGATGTTTGGATTGGACCACCTCAACCCGGATGGCCCACCCCAAATGTGGGCGTTACCTTCTGCTGGCAGGCAGTACAAAAGGCCAGGGCAGAAGGAGCTGGTCTCTTTTCTCCTGCGGCTTGCCTCTCTCATCTGGTGAGTTTGTCTTGCTGCTGTGATCAACCTTTCGGATCCCAGCGTGTACTGAGACCAGCAGATCTCCTGGAATCCATTCGGGCCTTCACACCAGATTGGGACTACTGAGACACCCAGCCTTGCGGACTGAGCAGTTCCCTGGATTCCCAGCCTCTCCAGTTCAGTGCTACTGTTGAGCTCCATCACGTGAGCAAATCAATAAATTGTATATAGTTATATATTTGTCCTGTTGCTTCTGTTTCTTTAGAGAACCCTGACTAATACATCCGCCCACATATTTTTTCTTCATTTGGTCATATTTTGTATTGCTTCTGTTTTTGTGAAAAGAAAAAATAAAATAAAAAATGTAAAAAAAGTTATAGTATGAATCTTTATGTTTGTTTTGAGAACAGACTTTAGTTATGTGTATGTATGAAGATGCAAATGCTTGTTCATAAAATGAGACTTTGTTTTATGATCTAGTTTGGGGTATGTCTCTATGAGTAGAATAGTAGTAATTTGAAAAGATATTATCAATATGTGTGGGAAAAAACAGAATCTGGCTTATCAATATTTGAGGTGTTTGTCTATATTTTATCTTTACACAAATAATTTCATAGTTTCAGGAAGAGATTAATTATTTAATTCTGTACTTGAGATGTCTGCTGTTCTTTTGTTTACTTTTGACTATGGCTTAAATTTAAGGATTGAAATGAAATAATCTCTGATTCTGTATCAATATGTTTGTATGTCTTATGTGATGTTGAAGGTAAAAACTGCATACCCTAAAATCAAAGATCCCTGTTATGAATTACATGTCTAAATGAGTAACAGCTTATATAAATTTAATGTTTCATAGATATTAACTGCTATTTGACACACTTATTTATTTATGAAATGCATCCTATTTACTCTCACCCTTAGCCTCTCTTCCATTTCTCGAATCCTTTTCATCTTCCCTTCCTTGCCAGAAATTCCATTCCCACATCCTTGCTCTGTGTTTTTGCCTGCAGGTCCAGGAGAAGCTCATGGGGGAGTTCAAGAGGAAGAACTCCAGGCTCCAATGGACAGTTCTAAATCCAGAAACATGGAGGGTCCTTATTATAATAGAAGGTCAGATACAAAACAGAAAGTTATAAATTAGTATATCTAATAATCTGAACAAGTAAAGAATTTGAGTAAAATAAATTATAAATGTAAACTCAGAGAACTATTTTGAACAATTTTTCAATTTATAATTTATGAATTTGAAGAAAAAAACTGATAGTTTAGTCAACAATTTTCAATAAAACTCAATGGCTTGTCTGATTTGTCAGTGTTAAATGTAATGCAGGTATGGGGCTGGAGAGATGGCTCAGAGGTTAATAGCACTGACTGCTCTTGTAGAGGACCTGGGTTCGATTCTTAGCACCCACATGGGAGGTAAGGACTGTCTTTGGTGCCAGGCGTGGTGATGCACACCTTTAATCCCAGCACTTGGGAGGTAGTGGCAGGTGGATCTTTGTGAGTTCAAGGCCAGCCTGGTCTACAGAGCAAGCTCCAGGCCAACTGAAACTAAAGCAA
>VZQC01001071.1:2224463-2237555 GCA_009823505.1 Rhizomys pruinosus | reverse complement strand
TATATATAAATTTTAATGCAGATGAGCCAAGCTGCAGATACTGCACCACGTCTGGTAGGGGATTGTGGGAAGGAGAATTTAGGCACACCTGCCACGCAGTCCACCTTCCTGCTTTTGTCTAAACCCTAAACCCTTGTAGGGTATGGCTGTCTGGGTAGGGTCACTCTTCCCCCTTGCAGCCCACAGTGTCTCTGGCACTATAGTAAGTCTTTGTGCAGAGTGATCAGGTTGGGCCCTTGCTAGCCAAGACCACCTGAAGCACAGGTAAAAGCCAAGCACCACTCAAGACAGGGGTGTCAGGTATCCCCCTCCCCCAACTGGAAGTGAGGAAAGAGTATCCAAGTGGATTTTTTTGGAGAACCTTCAGAATAGGAAGGGAAGAGTGACTTAGACTTCCAATATCCAATATATGAACAAAATTGAAAGCCTGAAACCTAAATGAGTCACCACTCCACAAACAAGAAGGAGAAAAAAAAAAAAAGCACCTGAAGGAGGCAAGCAAATCAAGCCTTCAATATAGAAAAAGACATGTGTGATTGGCATCGGAATACAGGCAAAAAACAAAAATGGGGAAACCCTCATGCCAGGGACATGGCAAAGGGATAACATGGGAAAGGTGCAGGATAACTCCACAACAAGCTCTCCCAACCCTATAGGAAATAGCTACAGTGGGATCCCCCTGGAGGTGACCGTAGAAACAGATCTTAGAGGAATAATTGCAGACCTATGCAGAGAAATTAAAGAAAATAAAGAAGTCAGAGAACTAAGAGGAGACAATGAAAAACTCAAAAAGGACCAAGAGGGATACACTGACAAACATTGGAAAGAATTAAAGGAACAGAATGAAAAACTCCAGAAAGAACTAAAGGGAGAAAAAAACAAACTCTGAAAGGAAGTAGAAACACTGAAAAAGGAAGCCAACTAGTGAAGAAAGGAGTACCAAGAAGAGACTGAGAAGCTCAAAAAGGAAATGGAAATACAGAAGAAATCACAGGATGAAATGTAAAAGGAAACAGAACACTCATCCAATCAAGAATAAAGGAAAGGAAAAAGCCTCAGAAATAGAATGGAGGAAGCAGAACAAAGAATATCAGACCTGGAAGATAACACAAAACACTAAAAACCTCAAGTAAAGATTATGAAAAATTTAAAAATACACAAAAGTGGAACAAGCAGGAAATATGAGACACTATGAAAAGATCAAACATCAACATCATAAGAATAGAGGAAGGAGAATAATCTCAAGAGAATAGTATTGATCAGATCTTCAACAGAATAATAGATGAAAATTTCCCCAAACTAAAATTAGACAAACCCATACAAATTCAAGAATCACATAGAAGTCCAAATAGACAAGATTAGAAGAAACTCCCCGTGCCATATCATAATCAAAATGCTAGACGTCCAAAACAAAGACAAAACTCTGAAGGCTACAAAAGGAAAACAAGTCACATACAAAGGGAATCCCATCAGAATTACAACTGACTTCTCGGTACAAACCATGAAAGCAATAAGAACATGGAGCAAAGCATTCCCAATGCTAAAGGACTATGGATGCCCACTCAGAATACTATACACAGCAAAAATGTCGATTATAGTTGAAGGATAGAGAAAAAGCTTCTATGACATAAACAAGATGATAGAATACATGTCTGGAAAACCAACTCTTCAGAAAATACTTGAAGGAATTCAAAGGGCAGAAGAGAGGAGCAAATATCTCCAAGCACATAGGAAAAGAAACTAAAGAAACATTATCTTAGGAGTGGAATTAGAGGCTAAAAGTACAAACGGATAGTAAGGTGAAAGGAAGCAACATCCATCTTTCAATTATAACCTTAAATATTAATAGACTAAGTTCGCCAATCAAAAGACATAGACTGGGAGAATGGATTAAGAAACAAATCCATCTGTCTACAAGAAACACATCTCAATTTCAAGGATAGGTACCAACTTAATGTGAAGGGATGGAAGAAAGTATTCCAAGAAAATGATAATAAAAAGAAAGCAGGTGTTGCTATTCTAATATCAGACAAAATAGATTTCAAAGCAAAAAAAAAAAAATCAAAAGAAACAAAGAGGGGCATTACATCTTTATTAAAGGAACAATTGATGACGAAGATCTCACAATCATGAATATATATGCACCAAACACAGGTACACCAAACTTTATAAAGAAAATTCTTCAGGATCTCAATTCACAGATTAACCCCAGCACAGAAATAATAGGCGAATTCAATACCCCACTATGTCCTTTAGACAGATGAACAGGAAAAAGGATAAACAGAGAGATATATAAACTGAATGATACAATACACCAAAGGGACCTCACAGACATCTATGGAATATTCCACCCAAGCACCAGAAAATACACTTTCTACTCAGCTTCCCATGGAACATTCTCCAAAATAGACCATATGCTGGGACACAGGAAAAAACTCAACAAATACAAAAAGATTGAAATAACCTCATGCATTCTATCAGACCACAGTGCAATAAAACTCAATATCAAAACCAGGATAAGCCCTACAACTTACAAGAACACATGGACACTAAACAACACTCTCCTGAATAATGAATGGGTCAAGGAAGAAATAAAGAAATAATAACTTTTCTGGAACGGAACGACAATGATAATACAACACAACAAAACCTATGGGATACTTTAAAAGCAGTCTTAAGAGGGAAGTTTATAGCTCTAAGCACCTACATTAAAAAAAACAAAACAAAACAAAACAAAACAAAACAAAAAACAGAAAGAGCACAATTGAATGACCTAACACTGCAGCTAAAAATACTTGAGAGACAACAACAAAGGAACCCTACATGCAGCAGACAACAAGAAATAACAAAAATCAGAGCAGAGATCAATGAAATATGAACAAAGAAAACCATACAAAAAAATCAATGAATGCAAAAGTTGGTTCCTTGAGAGAATAAACAAGATAGACACAACTCTAGACCAGTTAACCAAAAGAAAGAACGAACAATTCCAAATCAATAGAATCTGTGATGCAAGGGGAAATATCACAACAGACAATGAAAAGATCCAGAAAACTGTATGGAAATACTTCAAAAATATATACTCTACTAAGTTTGAAAACCTAGAAGAAATGGCTGAATATCTAAAATCCTGGGAATCACCAAAGCTCAACCAAGAAGAGATCGACAGCCTAAATAGACCAATAACATATGAAGAAATTGAAGATGTAATAAGAAGCCTCCCAACCAAAAAATGCCCAGGCCCAGATGGTTTCATGGCAGAATTCTATAAAATATTTCAAAAAGGCTTACAACCATTACTACTCAAGTTGTTTAGAAGGATACAAATGGAAGGAGTTCTCCCAGATTCCTTCTATGAAGCCAGCAACACAATATTACCAAAACCAGGCAAAGATACAACCAAAAAGGAGAACTATAGACCCATTTCCTTAATGAACACAGATACAAAAATTCTCAACAAAATATTTGCAAATCGCATACAGACCCACATCAAGAAGATCATGCACCATGACCAATTTGGATTCATACCAGAAATGCAGGGATGGTTCAACATATGAAAATCAATAAATATCATCAAGCACATAGATGGATTTAAAGGAAAGAAAAACACACACACGATCATCTCAATTGACACAGAAAAAGCCTTTGACAAAATCCAGCATCCCTTCATGCTTAAAGTCCTAGAGGGAATTGGATTGGAGGGATCATTTTGCCAGGGCAATAAGGCAAGAAAAGGAAATTAAAGGAGTTCTAATTGGAAAAGAGGAAATCAAGCAATCCCTTTTTGCAGAGGACATGATCATTTACTTAAGGGATGCTAAGGACTCCACCAGAAATCTCCTAGAAATTATTAAGAGCATCAGTAAGGTGGCAGGATACAAAATAAATCTAGAAAAATCAGTAGCCTTGCTTTACAACAACAACAAGCAACTGAAGAAGGAATACAAGGAGACCTTCCCACTCACAATAGCCTCAAAAACAATAAAATACCTAGGAACAAACCTATCCAATGACACCAAGGGTCTGTACAACAAAAATTTTAAACCACTAAAGAAGGAAATTGAAGAAGACATCAAAAGATGGAAAAACCTCCCATGCTCATGGATTGGGAAAATAAATATAGTAAAAATGTCCATTCTACCCAAACTCTTATAAAGATTTAATGCAATACCAGTCAAAGTTCCCAAGAGTTTCTTCCATCATCTGTGTATGGTAGCGTCAATAACCCAGTTGTAAATATTTCTTGTGGAGACAGATGCATATTAAAAGAAAAACAGAAAGACTGCATCAGAAAACTGACTGAAATGGTGAAACTGGAGGGGTGGGAGGGTTGGGAGTGGGACATGAGTCTATATTCGATTAATGTATATTTAATTCATGTGAGTTCAACAAGTATCCAATTTTTCCCAAACTCTATCTACAAATTACATGGTATTTTAGGACGTAGTAAAGGTAAAAATGTCTATATTAAACAACATTGGTTTAAAGGTTTTTAACAAAAATGGTAATACTTCTAAGTTAACTGGAAATATAAATTGCTGTTGTCCACATTTGTCTTACTTAAAATCTATATAACAATAACTTTGGGATCAACATATACAAATGTTCTTTATAATTTTTGTGTTATAAAGTATCATCTTGTAACATTCTCTTTTACCTGTAGGATAATTTAACTTAAGGAATTAAGTTTGCTTCCCAAATTAACAGCATCCAATCACCCAAAGCTGCTTGGGTAAATTTAATGAAATTTACACCTTGATTCCTGCCTATAGGTATGTGGACTACAACTGACTTTTTGAGACTCATGGGTCAAAAAATAAAAACCTAAAACAAATAAGGGGGGATACAGTTATATATTAAACCTTTTTGTCAATTTTTTTTCAATTTAAATCTTAAAACTAAGTATGGCAAAAGATTTGTATGTTCCCACAGGTCAAAAATTTACCAACTTAATGGCTGAGAAAGAAAAGATACCGCTTTGCATTGTGCAGAATGTACCAAGGAATACCTGCAGAGAAGTGGCCCATCTAAACACTAAAAGGGCAAAGAGCCTCAGACTTCTACATGCATCAAACATCTCTGTGGATCCTATTTGCAACAACTGTTTATATTATAATCAGTCCTAATGAACCTTACCTTCTAGGTGCCACAAAGTTTTAATATGACAGAATTTCTTAATTCTTTTTCATAGAACAAAGAAAAATATGATGGTAATGAATTCATTCTCTAACTGTAAATTAGAGCCAAGTGTTACAGAGGTAATCTCTAATAAAACCAGTAAAACTGCTTTCTTTAATTGACTAATAGACATAGGAACTGTGGAAAGGATTATACTCTATTCAGAAACAAATATAATACTAAAGTCTCTTTAAGCTGTGCATTTAAGCAAAATATATTAATACAGGAGAGCTCTGATATCAGCAATGGATTATTCTGCCAAGGAGATGTTGGCCAGGGGATCCAGGTCCTCCCAAAAGGTAAAGTCTTCTTGCCTGTAAACTGTGATACCTGCAAGAAGAGAGGCGGTAAGGCCCTGCTGTCAAAGATCTGATGTAAATATGGGAAAGATGTATTGAGACCACACTTGCAAGTGTACAGTTGGTCTGTGGAATACCAGAGAGTGTTACCAAAGGCCACTAAACCAATAAAGCAAATATAGGTCTCCTTGATTCAAGCAAGACTCCTCCATCAGCATCAGCTACACTTCACCTGCCTGGAAATATTGTACAGCAGTAGCAGCCATATGTCTGTATATCCCAAATCTA
This sequence comes from Rhizomys pruinosus, assembly GCA_009823505.1. NCBI lineage: Eukaryota > Metazoa > Chordata > Mammalia > Rodentia > Spalacidae > Rhizomys > Rhizomys pruinosus. The sequence goes on along the minus strand of VZQC01001071.1, from coordinate 2,231,790 downwards.
ATTGGCTTGTAGCTCTCTCCTTGGAGGAATAACTCACGGCTGATGCCACAGCTTACATCCTCTAGTGTTTAGGAGATGTTATAAGCCACAGTAAGACCTTGTCATCTTTTACAGAGAAAACGTAATTCATGGATTAGCATACCATCCAAATATCTGTGTCTATACCAAAGTAACCTACCATAATAATTAGTAATGTTTAAATACCTGTACATCTAATTGCTTGTGCTTCATTAGTAGGATTGAAAGGTTATTCCTGGACAAATTGTCAGCCCGTGAAAGGAAACAGCCAGAACTGATCAGAGTCCAAAACAACATCTCCAGAGAAAATAGACTGTTTTGCTTCTCATCCACCTGTGTCTCTTTTCTAAGCCTAGGGAACAATCTGTGGAAGAGGGGTTGTGGTATAATGTAAGGGCTGTGATTGGAGAGAATGGTAAAACTACAGCAATATAGACTGGACACTTATTTGGTCAACTTGAAGGTACATCCAAGCCCCTCCAGATGGATGGTGGGAGCCTTGGACTGTGTGGGTTTGGGAACAACTGCTTACAAATTTGTTTTACATGAAGGATGCTTGTACTCACAACTTATTACTTATTGTTAAAAAATTAAATAAAAGAAAGTATAAAAAATAAATTAAAATCATTTTCTGGAAAAAAATTTAATGTGTGTATGTTTTGTTTTCTTCTTGGATTAGTATTTTTCAAAATTATTTATTTATTTATTTATTTATTTATTTATTTATTTATTTATTGTATATGAGTGCTATGCCTGCATGAATGAATGTGTGTCTGTGCTTTTCAATGCCCATGGAGGTCATAAAAAGGCATGGAACAGGAGTTACAGACAAACTTTACTCATCATGTGGGTATTGGTGTTTGCACCTGAGTTTTCTGCAAGAACAGCCAGTGCTCATAACCACTGAGATCTTTCTGAAGCACCTGAGTTTGGTTTTATCCTATATTAGAATAGGTTTTAAGATCACAGACTAGATATTATACTTATTGTTTAGAATTTTGAAAATATAAGTTTTATGGTGTTAAGAATACATAATTAACAGATGGACATAAATCTCAGTGGTTAAGAGCATTTGCTACTATTCCAGAGGACCCATTTTTGATTCCTGGCACCCATATATCAGCTAATAACCATCTATAACTTCAGTTCCAGGGGATCTGTCACTTTCTGAGCTCAACAGACAATACACAACACGGGTGCACTTACACTCTTGGAAACAATACATTAATACACATAAAAGATAAATTGCAATGAAATATTTTTAAAAAATCCATAATGTGAGATTTGTCTTCACAAAATTTAGTGTGCAGTAGAACATTACTAACCAAAGGCAAATACTATGTGATAGACCTTTAAAATATTTTCATATTGCATAGTTGAATGTATATTGAATCATTATAATGATTTTGTATCCCCTCTCTAGAAAAGATTTCCAGCTTGGAGCCATAACATAATATAAGATAACATAACAACAGCAAGCATTCTCTGGTACAGATACAAAATAGTCCCTTTCTGAAACTATGAAATTCTTTTTGTTAAGCTAAAAATTAGACCAACACATTTACGTGAAGAGCATTTAAAAGAATACAAATATGTTAAATGTATGCCAAAATTTTCTCAATATTATTACACCTATTCACAAGAGTGTAAAAAATAAAAGCTTATGTTTCTTTTAGAATCAAATATGACATTGATTCAAAAGTAGAATTTGGTTTCCTGACTGTGAAAATGACAGTTTCCTTGGAGTATTGCTCTGCTTTTAATAACTATCAAACATGTAAACTTAACATGAAATGTCAATCTATTAAAACAACTGAAATTGTATATCTAAATAGAATAAATTTCTACATTTTATTTTCAGTGTATTTTCCATTATTTTCTTCAAAATGAACAAGCATCTAGAATTGTTGGTTGTTAGCAGCCATTTAGATGCTGAAAACTGAACCAGTACATCTATAAGAGCAGCCATTGCTTTTAAATATTGAACCATATCTCTAGACCGCAGTTTTTTAAATCACATAGTGCAGTATAAAGAAGCATAAAGGAGGATGTATCTTCCACCCTTCATTGTTATATTCTTTCCTAGAATAGAAGCATAAGACACCTTGCACTTCCTTCAATGTTGAATTCAGCATATTGTCTTCCCAAACTCAGCTGACTGCTAATTCATGGCTGGCCTATTGAATCTTTCTTGTCCTGGATATTGCCCCATGAACAACTTTGTAATTCTCCAAGGACATGGCAGAACAATGACAAATTTCTTAGAGATTTAGAATGTGCTTATATTAATTACCTGCAAAATAGTAATCCTTATATAACAAATACAGGAATGATGAATCAGGCAGAGCAGTGCATGGCTAGGTATCTTCTCCATCATTTTGGGACGTCGTGGTGGTACTCTTACTAATTGTCCCTGTTTTGTTACCATAGTGCTAGGATGGGACATAGTACTTGTATTTATCCATATTCATACCTAGTCCAATATGTTAAGACTGCCTTCTAAGCTCCTTGTACTTATCCTTTCTCAAATTGGACTGATATTTTGGAGATCTTCCTCTTTGTCTTGTCACTGCCTATCCTATTGTACATCATGACAAAACTTTTCTCCTATATTATTTATATACAGTTCTTCCACTGAATTGGTTGTTAGACGTCTCACTAAATGAGGCTGTTCAATGCATAGTGACACAATCATAATCATATTCAAGGCTTCCTTTTCTTTGCCTTGCTCATGTGACACCATTGCAATGATAGAATAGATGTGCTGATCTGTGTTCTTTGTTCATCCTGTGGACAAGAATAGCATGCACTCCTGATCTTTTTGTTTGAACTTTTCATAACCTCCTCCCTTACCGAGCTGTAGAGATTGTGTGGTCCTGATCCTCCACACAACTGCTATTTAGCTTTCCATTTGATAGTTCTTTCTTAGGGTGTCAGAGTGCTCCACCACAACTTGTTCATATATCATATCCAGTTAAGGACTGCATATCCCACTTATTCTCTTAGCATTTTGTATGCACTGTCTACTGATACCACAGTGATGAAGGTGTGAAGATTACTGGTCATTCATTTGACTGTATTGTGGACTTATATCTTGGCTGTAATGGCACTTATCTTGAAACAGTTAGAAATCACTGATTCTGGTTCATCTTGCATTTTTCTGAATAATATTTCTTATTCTGTCCTCACTTCTTATAGAGTAAATAAAGTGCAGAAGTTGAGAAGGTCTTCATCACTTTTGGCCAATTAATATAATCCTACTGATATACATTGTTAAACTGGTGGTTGGGAGCATATTTATCAAAATTCAGATATCCTGTTTATTTAGACCCCAGTACCATTTCTGTGAAGATTCTCCCATTTTCTCTGTTTCTGTCATCTGTGTAATTTGATCATTGAAGTTTAATTAATTAATTAATTAATTAATTAATGTTTACAGGTTCTCCCTATAGCCTCAGCTGGCCTGGAAGTAACAATGTAGAGAAGGTTAGCCGTGGTTTCAAAGACATAAACCCTTAACTACTTCTACCTCTGCCTCTGCCTCTGCCTCTGCCCCTGCCTCTGCCTCTGCCCCTGCCTCTACTTCCTGAGTTTTAGAACTAAAGGCAGGTGTTACCATGACCAGAACTTCTGAGCTATTGAAGCAAGAGTACTTCACATGTCCTTCTTATTTTTCCTATTCACTTCTATCTGTGCATGAGTAGGATAGAGCACCAGAATTCTAAGGACATACACAAGCGTTTTTAGACTGAGAAAGGCCAGGAATATTTTTTCTGGAGTCTTTGAAGCCTTAAGGAGTAGTGTGACTATGTTGACACCTGAATAGTGTATTTTTCTCATAATTTAATGAAATTTAGAACACCTCCCCTACCTAAGAACCCCCTAATTTCCCTTTGCCCAATTTAATGTAGTCTTTTATATATACAATAAGGCCTATAGACTTTAATATGTGTCTCCATATGTCCTACCACATTGGGTCCATCCACTGCAGACTGCTTAATAGAGCACTAGTCTCATCCTTGAAAGAGACGGTCTCTTCTCTTCCCAGCAGCCATCATTTGCCAAGATTTCCTCAGGTTGTGTAAGGGAAAGATTTTTTTTTACCCACTTCATCATATCTTTGCTGAGATTTTTTTCTGGTTTGAGAGAGATAGAAGTGTGATATGGGTATCCTATACAGAGTTAAGCACTCTTGTTCCCTGAGCATTGAGCATTTGTGAGTTTCTGGGTAATCATAGCCTGCTGCATAAAGAAACTACTCTGGAGAGAGGTGAGATGTATATTAATCAATGTTTATAAAAATAAGCCATTACTGAGTTCAAAATGACAATTACTTTTTAAGAAAATAAGTATAAGTTTATCCCATATATATTATAATCAGTCTAACCTCAGGTTCCCAAGCTTGACATCAATGCCAGGTTAACAGATCCATTGTATGAAGCAGTCCCAAAATATAATGAAAGATGTTTGTTTACTCCAATAATATTAGTGCCATTATTATACCAGGGGATCACAACTTTGTAGAACAGATTTATTCTGGTTCAAAGGACTCACAGCAGGGTTGATGTCTACTTTTTTCTTTTCTGTTAGAATACATAGCACTTTCCAGCACTGTGAATGCTAACCATTACCAACTTGATTTCTCCTTGTGTGTTCTATACCTCATGTATATAGTGTCTTCAGCAATACGGACTTATTATCCAATTCTGGTAGGTAACCAAGAGAACTGTCTGAGACTCTATGAAACCCCTGGTCAACAGTTTTTAGAAGGGGAATCTATTCCTAATATTACCTTTTTAGAAAAAAATTAGCTTATGTTATATTGATGTGAAAATATCTCTCTGTCACAGGATAGCACTTTTTAATCAATTANNNTGGCTATATATATATATATATATATATATACATTGAGAAACTTCTATAGTGGTAGGTATCCACATCACTTTTTCTAAAGGACTTTAGTGTTACTTTTCCTCACCATAAGCCCTTTTATGGCCTGCCATTCAATCCACTTAAACATTCCTACTCTAATGTTGCTCATCCCCCCTTCATAACACTACATTCTGTTAGCCCTCCCAGGAAGCCTTGCTTCCCTACCTATGGATTTTAATTGGTTTCTTGATGCTTTTCATTTTAAACATTCATATCTAAGACTTCAAAGGTAGCAACCAGCTGTGAGAGAGAATATGTGGCATTTGTCTTATGAGTCTGGTTCACTTCACTCAGGATAATTGTTTCTAGTTCCATCCATTTACCTGAAATTTTAATAATTTTGGAATTTGTAAAGAGTTGAATAATATCCTATTGTTTCTACCACAAAATAATTATTCACTCATCAGTTTATGAAAATCTGTGTTGTTTCCAGTTACTGAGTATAATAAAAAGGACAGCTATCAATATGAATCAACATGTATCTCTGTATTAAGATATAGATGCTTTTTGGTATATTCCAAATGGTGCTATGTCTGGGTCATAGGATAGATCAATTTTGGAGATTTTGTGTTAAAAGACAAATTTGACCTTAAAAATAAAAATTGTCAAGTTGGTAATTATCTAATCATGAGTCTTTAAAAGTGGACAAGGATGTTTTAGCTAGTGGTTAAAGAAAACCATGAAAAAGCATTCTAATGTCTGAAAATAACACCACCAACCTTAAGTAACATATGTAGTTTCTAGAATCTCATATAATGTCTTCCAGTTGATAGTGAACAAATAATTGGGAAACTCAGTGCTCCAATCACAAAGAAATTTCATTTATTCCAACATAAATGAACAAAGACGCAGACTTGCCCACAAACCCTTCAGATAAGACTCTAGCTTCGGTGTTGAACCTTGTATGAGACAAAGATTAAAAAACATGCTAAACCTATTCAGATTTCTAATCTGTGGAACTATGAGCTAGTAAATGAGTGTTGCTTTAAGCTGCTAAATTACTGTTGGTCTGTTAAATCAACAATGTAAAGCAAACATCCTCTCTTCTACATATTTCAACTTTTCATTACTATATATTTTATAGTTGCTTCCCCTTAATCCACAAAACCTTAGACCTCTTCCACTGCCCCCTCAAACTCAAAATGAACCTGGTTCTCTCAGTATGATCTTGAAAACATTGCACATTTCATTTTTCAGCCAACTGGAAAGATGATACAGTTCACCAAACGACATCTATTTTAATAAATGGTGACTCCACAATAATATTTTTAGTTTCCTTTCACATGCAGAGGGAATGCTACATTCTAATACAAACTTAAAATGCAAACATTCTCTAATTTTTAAAACACAAGAATTTCTCTAATTTTCCATTGAACTACTTTACTCCTTTATATATAATACTCTAATTAAAAATTCGATGTACGTGATATTTGAGTAAAAGAGAAAATCGTGTGTGTATATCTCTGTGTGTGTGTGTTCATGCATTGCACATGTCTACATGTCAGAGGACAACTTGTGGGAGTCAGTTTTCTTTATTATATTGGTCCCAGGAATCAAGCTCAGGTTACCAGTTTGGTGGCAAGCAACTTTATCCACTGAGTCAACTCTAGAGCCCTACTTGACAATTTTTATCTACTTTACTTTTAGCCACACTATGTCATGTTAATGAAAGACTGACAAAAGAGACATGTAATAATTTAATATATTTGAATTTTGGTAAATTGTTGTTGTTGAAGTGTGGAGTTGTAACTCTGCATGGACTATGGATAGTCAACAATATGCACTTAAAAGTTGCACTATTGCAAAACGGGTGTTTTTTTCCATGTACTCATACACTATTTTTTGGTCCTGCTGGTATTGTACCAGTACCATTTTCTTTTATTGTTACTTGCTTTTTAAACTTTGTTTAGCCACTTAAAGAAAATCTGCTTATGGCACAATTTGCCTCAAATTCATTCCAAGTTGTACATTTGTTTTCCAATAAAAATATAATTTACCCGCAGAAAAAAAACATTTTCTGTGTTTAATTTTATTCAAAAACTTGAGAAGAGGGAACTGAGTAGAGGAGGGAGTTATTCATTAGTTGAGTTTCTATTTACGATCACATAGTTTGGAGTTTTTCCACTTTTTGGAAAAAAAAAAAAAAAAAAAAAAAAAAAAAAAAACAGAAGACAACTCTAACACTGGTGATAAAATAAACTGTTTTTTACATGTAAAATAAAGTTATCAATTTAAATCTTGGTGCATTTTATAAAAACAAGAGGTAATGTTGCAATAAAACAGCAGTAGCCTCAGGTACCAAGATATTGTTTGTTAACCCTGTGCAATAAAATACTTTGTTCATACTACACTTATCCAAACATAACTAACAATTACT
>VZQC01001071.1:2185717-2224362 GCA_009823505.1 Rhizomys pruinosus | reverse complement strand
GCAGAAGAACTCCAGTTCCAGGGGAATCCGACACCCTCTTCTGACCTCCGCGGCATTGCACGACACGGGTGCACAGACCTGCATGCAGACAGTACATTCATACACATACAGAAATAAATAAATAAAAAAAAAATTTTTTTAATTAAAAAAATGTAATAGTGCCTCATTTTTAATTGAACTAAAACATTTTAGTAGGTAAACATCTTTGGGAATCAATCAATTCATTCATATGGAAAAGATCCCACCTAGGAAAATATTGCTCAAAAATGTCCTTTCTGTCAGGGTGAAATAAGCTGACTTATTTCTGAACCTGACTGAGACTGTCAATACACCTTTACAAGATTATCTGGTCACTGTCCATGACGTTTTAGTGTATCTTCTACCCTCAATGACACTGTCATCATTTTGGCATTTATACGTCCTTATATTCATAATTGAATCTTGATGAAAATGATTCAGTGAAGGGATGCCATATATTTAGTGAAACATCTACCACGTGGTATTCTTATTACTGCCCCAACATTTTCTTATTCTTCATAAATTTCCTGGACATTGGGGATAAACAGTTCTTTCTTTACAGCCTAAGGGAAATAACAGTACAAGTGCTAAGTCAGAAGAAACTCAATATTATTAAAAGCCCAACAGAAAAAGTGATTTTTCTGGTTGCAACAGAGACCATTCTGTCCATTTTAATTTATACCTTTACCATTGAAGCTGTTTATATGGAAGCATCACAAGATACATATCAGTCTCATTGCAGATTCTATAAATCAAATAATGACACAACCTGAATTTCAACTTGTAGAATAACTTGGCCTTGAGGGTGACAGACAAGTCAATCGTCCATTTCATGTGAACAAAAAGTCTATAGGGACCACTGAGTTAAATGGGAGTTTGAATGGTTCCATAATGTAATGTATTTTCCTGTCACAAAACCCCTTTTCTTGAAGAAACAATTTTTAAATTTGCATAATACTCTGTATTTTTACCAATTTCATTTTTCTGAAACATTTATAATTTGCCTATTTCACTTCAAATTATTCCTCCAAAATCACTTCCAGGAAATAAAAAGCAAGCAAATCTTTAAAAATAAATATTTAAAATATTTTTCCATCCTGTACAAATATCATTGATACTAACAAATGTATGAGTCTCACATTTGGGAAATTAAGTGGAAAACAAATGTAACTTCTCTGGGACTTATTTTTTTCTGGTGCATCTAATGATATTTTCCATCATATTTTACAATTAAAAATAGGCCAGGAAGCATTTAAGTGCTCAATATTTTGCTCTTATTTCAGGATTCTGACATACATGGCACCAATTTGACTACCTGTAGCCTTAGTCTGAGGCTTACTATATTTATTTATTTTTTATTAATTTTATTTATTTCCATATGTGTATGAATGTACTGTCTGCATGCAAGTTTGTGCAACCGTGTCATGCAATGGCACGGAGGTGAGAAGAGGGTGTCGGATTCCCCTGGAACTGGAGTTCTCCTGGAATTGGAGTTTCAGACGGTTCTCGGCTGCCATGTGGGTGCTATTTAACATTGACCTGGTCTCCAGTAACCACCCAGATGAAAGTCAAATTTGCTCCATTAAGATATTATGGTTTAGCGGGGCGTGATGGTGCACACCTTTAGTCCTAGCACTAGGGAGGCAGAGGCAGGCAGATCTTTGTGAGTTCAAGGCCAGCCTGGTCTACAGAGTGAGTTCCAGGACAGCTGGGGCCACAGGGAGACCCTGTCTCGAAAAAGACCAAAAAAAAAGATATTATGGTTTAAACATATTTTTAGTGTACTGTTCAATATATGAAGGTTGGATGTGGTACAAGTTTGATAGATGGTTAATAGAAATAATTCATTTGGGATTAGTTGTGTAAATAAGTAAGCATTCAGTAGAAATATATAAATTATATACTTTCAAGATATCATTTACCATGGCATTAACCATGAAAATTATTATGAATATAATGAAAAATTATCATATTCACAAGGGGCAAATTCTTGATCTTTTTATAGAGAAACTGTAACAACCAGGGTAATATGCTCCATAATGCAGTCACTTGTGGTCACTTATGTGTTGCAGGAAGGAAATGAACCACTCAGTCGATAAGCAAAATTAATACAATATATAAATGCTTTTTTATTTCATGGCAAATTAGCTATAATAATATTCATCTCCTTCCCAAATGGAAGACTAATTATATGTTATTCCTTCAGTTCTGATGTACAGTGTAGAACCTTCTCTATAGTTTTAAAGCAAAATAAATACGGTTCCATACTATGCTTTCAGCATTCTGACATCCTTGGCTCCATTAAGACAACATGTAACCTTAACATTATTCATCACTGACCTGGCCTCTAGCAACTATTCAACTGAATTCCAAGCTTGCCCCATCCAAATAATTGTATTTCTCGATGTGCACAAGAGAACTGGAAAGAGTCTTTCATTCTGTTTTATCTGTTTTATTTATTTCATTCATTATTATAGGTAGTGCATAAATAATTCATCTCAAAATTAGCTTCAATGATATTTCTTTTGGTTGTTTTGGAAGTTACACTTTACTTAAAGACACTCATTAAGATTTTGAAATTACAAGTTGTTAGAGCTTTCAAGAAGAAGAATTCTAAAGTAAGGTAAGTCTCCGTTATACTATTGCATATGGGTTTAAAGTTTTCTTTATATATAAAACTTAATATACATGTAATAGTTTTTTTCAGTGCTACATGAGCAGATTATATTTTTTGCAGGTGTGATGGTTAATCTTTTTTTAATGTATATTTTATTGAATGTTTATGGATTTCATACAAAACATCTTAATCATCTTTATATCCTCTCCTCCATCTACAACCCTCTACACCCCCCACCAGATTTCATAAATTCTATACTATTTGTTAAGGTCTATTGAGTCAAGTTTGTGTACCCAGATGTCCCTCAGTGCAAGTTCATCCACTGGAGTCTAGTGAGCCTATCTAGATTCTCTCCCTTAAAGAAGATCAACTCTCCCTTATCCAGCATTAAGCATCTGCCAATAGTTCTACAGCTAAGGATGGAGCCTTACTATTTCTCCAGTCTTATGATTTTTTGTCTGATTTCGTTTGCATGAGTTTTGTGCATGCTGATACCATCGCTATAAGTTCATATGAGCAATAGCAGAATATATTTCTAACCTACTCAAGAGTATTGATATTAGGACCTTGGGCCTAGAGTGAGGGATCAGCTGTTAAGCGTACTCTTTGTATTTGTTTAAATACAGTTTGAACAATTCAGTTCCCAGCACATAAATGGTGGCTAAATCCACCCATAATTCTGGTTGCAGGGGATCTAACACCTATTTTTTGTTTTTGTTTTATTTTATTTTTTACTTTTATTTTGAGACAAGATTTCCACGTAGCTCCAGATGGCCTGGAATTCACTACCTCATAGACTACGCCTGCCTAGATTTCACAGAGTTCAGAGATCAGCCTCCATCTGCCTCCTGAGTCCAGGGATTAAAGGCATGGTCCACCATGCCTGGATCATGTGTGTAGGTCAGAGAATAATTAGCAGGACTCAGTTCTCTCTTTCAACCATGTGGTTTTTGTATTGATTTTTAACCAACATCTCACTAGCCAAAAATTACTGTTTTTAATAAATGTAAATCAAAAGTTTGTTAACAATCATGATTTAAAATAATCCTCAATATTAATTATAAAGAGTCCTTCTGTTCATTATCCTACAGGCTAAGATATCATAATGACAGATTGAGTTCCCATTCTGATGATGAAATAGCATTTAATATATCAGGAAATTTCATACATATCTCACACACATTTTATTACCTATCATGGTATGATACTTCCTAGTCTAGCCCAATTTTATAATAGCACACTTGATCAGAAAAACTGCTATGAACTGGACATACTAGTGTATGCTTTTCAACCCAGCACTTGAGGCGCTTGATGGAGCAGGAAGACCAAAATTTCAAGGCCAGCTTAGAACACAGGCAAATTAATTTTTACCTCTTGAAACATAAATAAGAGATGGTGAAATATTTTACCAGATAAAGGTTCTTGGTGCCAGGCCTGATGAATTGAGTTAAAATCCCAAGGCCCATATGGTGGAAGGAGAGAATCAATTCCTGCGAATTGTTCTCTGACCTCCACTAGTTGTCATGGCATGCCTGTGACATGTATCCATTCAAAAACATATCCATGTACACACACAATAAATCAATAAATGCAGTTTTATAAAAAAGAAAAATCATAAGCTGAAGATGCTAAAACCTATGATATATGTGGCATACATATATGCATATTTTGGAGTAATGCAAATTGGAAGGAATAATAACAACAGCTTCAATAAAAATTATTTTTGAAAAAAAAAGAAAAACAAAACTAAACAAAGAAGCAAAAATGACACAGGTAGGAAATGACTTATCAGAGCCTTGATCTGAAACTTAGATACTACATGTTTAGAAACATAACTGGACTGACTTGTCTTTTATTATAAATTTCTTAACACTTGGATTTTCCAAATCACTTCAATGTCAAACAGAGGTAAATTTTCAAATTTATATAAAATTGGAGTGATAGAAATATCTTAATTTTTATCATATTTTTGAGTACCATGAAGCTTTGGTAATCTATTCACTGTTGAATTGGTTAGACTGAGAATTTTTGCTTTCATGATTTTAAGGTTGATTTCATTTGTCTCTAAATTAATGAATTATTTGGCTTACTAGGTAAATAAACTGCATTCAGTAATAGGCACTAAAGAATTCATAAGCTAAGATATGACCAAATAAGTTTTTTTAATGAATGTAATTATTTTTAAATTTCATTATTATTTTATGTTTATGAGCATATTCCCTGCATACTTACATTCATGCATGTTTGTTCTGTAAAGCCTTCAGAGGTCAGAGGAGGGCATTGGATTCCCTAAAACTGGAGTTATGGATGATTGTTATCAGTTATGTGGGGGCTGGTAGCTGAACCTTTATCCTCTGTATGAACAACTAGTGCTCTTAACTACTGAGAGATTTCTCCAATACCTACAGATGTTGTAAGGCTATGCTAAAAGTGGTCTCGTGTTCTCTCCTTTGAGGAGATGGTCTATATGTCTAAACCAAACAGCAGCTGTGTAAAAAATAAGGTCAACAATTGCAAAATGGGACCTTATTATACTCAAAACCTTCTGTACAGAGAAAGAAACAATAAAAGAAGTGCAGAGAAAACACAGAGTGGGAGGAATCCTTCACCAGTGTTACATGTGATAGAGCATTAACATCCAGAGTATATAAACTATTCACAAAACAAAAGAGCAAGAAAACAAATGACCCACTATAAAGATGGAATAAAGAGCTGAAGAGAGAATTCGCAAATGAAGAAATAAAGATGGCTGAGAAACATTTAAAAAGTTTTCAGTGTCGCTAATAATTAAGGAAATGCAAATTAAAACCACTTTAAGATTTCATCTTATGCTGTTAAGACTGGCTCTGATCAAGAAAACAAAGGATACCACATATTAGAGAGGTTGTGGGGAAAGGGGAACACTCATCTACTGCTGATGGGAATGCAGACTCATGCAACCCCTATGAAAAGCAATGTGGAGAACTCTTAAGAATCTGAAAATGATCCTACCATCTGACCCACTCCTGAGTATATACCAAAAAGACTCATCCTATCACAGAGATACATGCACCTCTATATTCATTGCAGTTCTCTTCACAATAGCCAACAGCTAGAAACAACTCAAATGCCCCCCATCAACTGACAAATGGATAAAGAAAATGTGGTACATGTATACAATGGAATTCTCCACAGTGGTAAAGAAAAATGGCGTCATGAACTTTGCAGGTAAATGGATGGAACTAGAAGCCATTATGCTAAGTGAAGTAACACAGTTCCAGAAAAACAAATGAAGTTTGGTGTCCCTTATTTGTGGATCCTAGCACCAAATCCCTATTTGTGAGGCAAACTGAATAATTCTTTTTTTTCTCTTTTTGTAAACACAATACCTGATTTTACTCTACAACTTGCTATGTAGTGTATGAATGTAAATTAATATTTTTTCCTTACCTGCATACAACACTACTGTCAAATTGTAAACCCTTTATCATGTTTTGGAATTAACTTATAGTTTATTTTCAAATATCATACATAATTTTTGTATATGTGTGGAGTGTTGAAGCATAAATTGAAGTGATACAAATTTGAAGGAACAGCAATGACAACAACAAATGACTGGGCCAAAGAACCAACTGAATCATTAAACTTCTGAGAAAACAATAAAAAAACATTTTTAAAAACATTTTTAAAAACATTTAAAAACATTTTTAAAAACATTTTTTTGCATTGAAAAAATCTAAAAAACATGACTTACAAAAAGATGCAAGAATGTATGGCACAATGTATAAACTCTGGTGGTGAGGAGGAGAACAAGGAAGGGGTATAAACTTGATTAAGAAAAGTTTTATAAAAAGTACAAAACTTCAATAAAAATAATCAAATGTAGTTTTAACAACAGAGGATGAATCCAGAAATTTAAAGTTCAGTCCTTCTAACAAGAACCTTTACAGTCAAGCCACAAAGTTGTGGCAGAAGAAGTGAAATCTAGTTTCTCAAAATTTCATTTTTACCAATAGAAGAAAATGTCACATACAAATTCTATCAGAAATAAAACAAGTTTTTGCTGAAATTTCCCTGTGCTAAAATTTGCAAGCAGAAGCAAAACTATCTTGTGTAAAATGTAAAGGTGAGAAAAGATAAATATGACCAGAATACCTAGCATAATGTGGATTACAGATTTACTAACCATTTATTTCAAGTGAAAATAAAATGTCTTTTCTGTGACTATTGTAATGGAAATTGATTGTCAACATTGTTGCGTTCACAAGGGATATGACTAGGGCTGGAATATGGAGTTGTGACTTAACAGATGTGCTTTGACTCAGTGCTCAGTACTTCAGCCCTCTTGTTGGAAATGCACTTACCAGCAAGATTTTTTTGGTTTTGTTTTTTTGAGACGGGGTCTCCCTGTAGCCCCAGCTGTCCTGAAACTCACTCTGTAGACCAGGCTGGCCTTGAACTCACAAAGATCCGTCTGCCTCTGCCTCCCAAGTGCTAGAATTAAAGGTGTGCAAGACTTTTGTTTAATTCTGCACTGAATCTAAAATAAGATAACTTTTAATGAAACACTCTTCCCACCTTCCTTTTCACCTCCCCTGTATGGCTATAAGAAAAATATTGTTTTATGTTTTTCTGACATACAGACCTGATTAATGGGTCCTATGGAGGGAAATAGAAGAATTATTCTTTAAGTCTCAGACTTTACAAAGACAGTCTTGCTCATAAACTTAGATGGGTTTCAGAAGAGAGTTTAAAATAGTCCATGATTATGGCAGCAAATATTTGCAACTTAAATACCAGAGTATAACTTTCTGTCCTGTTACTTCCACTATTAATATGCTAAATTTGGTGTAGATTAGCACAATTCTCCTTCCCCAATATGGTCACTATAAGAATATTTCCATATCTCAATATTGTAAATACGAGATAAGAAAATGTTTGATAATAAAAATTCTGACTTTTCCTAGTCCATAATTTTCATTCCCTGTTATTACGAATAAGGCAAATATAATGGACAAAAAAGACAGCACAAATTTCTCACATTATTCTATGAGTATTGGGAATTAGATTGCCTCAGAAGGCAGATTCGGGCCCAGTTTAGATAAATGACAGTCTTTCCCATCTATAATTGGTCTGTCAATATGGATTATTAGAAATAAAGAACCAGTCTTGGGACAGACATAATTCACAGATTTCTCTCATAATGTAACATGCATAATGAGTTTCAGATGCCAAATTCTCTTCATTCTTATTCTCTCAGCTGCTAATGCAGGTGGTGTTTAGCCTAAATCCTTTTCCCAACAGAGTCACCACAATTAGTGAATATGTAGAAAGAAAGCATTTATATTTGGCTTAGATTGACATTTCCAATGTGATGGTCTGTTTTATACAGGATTTATATTCCTTTCTAGTATAATACTGGTATTTGGGGTTAAACATAGTGTTCCTTTAGTTTTTTTTGAATTTATTTTATTTATTTTTTTATTTGTTTATTATATTTTAAGGGATTTACAATATAAGAGCACAGTTGTTTTCAGATCACATTGACATTGCTCAGTTTGCCATACAATTAGGTAATTGCTGTTAGCATCCACAGATGAGTGACACCATTCATCGTTTGTTTATCTGGGACTGTTACTTCACTCAGCATGATATCTTCTAACTCCAGCCATTTACCTGCAAAGCTCATGATGTCATCTTTCTTTACTACTGTATAGAACTCCATTGTGTAGATGTACCACATTTTCTCTATCCACTCCTCAGTTGAGGATCACTTGGGTTGGTTCCAGCTCCTTGCTATTGTGAAAAGAGCTGCAATAAACATGCCTGTGCATGTATTTCTGTGGTAAGATGAGTTTCGTGGGTACATACCTAGGGGTGGTATGGCTGGGTCAGGTGGCAAGTTCATTCCAAGTCTTCCAAGGGTTCTCCACACTGCTTTCAATAGTGGCTGTACGAGTTTACATTCCCACCAGCAGTGGATGAGTGTTCCCCTTTTGTCACAACCTCTCCATCACTTGGTATCATTTGTTTTCTTGATCCTAGCCAGTCTTATTGGAGTAAGATGATATATTAACGTGGATTTGATTTGCATTTCCTTAATTATTAATGATGCTGAACACTTCTTAAGATGTTTCTCTGCCATCTCTAATTCCTCACTTGAAGTCTCTGTTCAGCTCTTTGTTCCATCTATTGAGTGTGTCATTTATTTTCTTTATTCTTTGTTTTTTGAGTAGTTTATATATTCTGGAAATCAATGCTTTTTGTCAGATGTATCTGAGGTGAAGGTTTCTTCCCACTCTGTGTGATTTCTCTTCACTTCCTTGATTGTTTCTTTTGATGTACAGAAGCCTTTGAGTTTAATGAGGTCCCATTAGTCAATTGTTGAGCTTAATTCTTGCCTTGCTGCTATCTGATTTATGAAGTATTTTCCTATGCCATGTCTTGTAGTCTGCTGCCAACTTTTTCTTCTATCTCCTTCAGAGTTTTGACATAGTAAGAAATTACACTTTTCTAGAGTTGGGACAGGCTTGGGGTTTTCTCTAAGATCTAAAACCTCTTAAACCAACTGTATTTTACATTTACAGTAGGACACATGATTTTTCTCCCACTGAAAGGGCTTTAAGTCAAATTAGGTAGCTGAAGATTATTCCAAAGATAAAAGTACCACTACTGTCCCAATACATTTTTCTGTGCCAGTTGTTGTTGTAGTTATTAGGCATTAAAGCTGGAGCTAAACCATTGATTGATGGTCTCTCTTAACACCTTGCAAAGTGGTTTACAAAACTATAAGAGCTAGCCTTTAGGGGAGGTGGCTTACTGGTCAGTTCTAATTCTATTGCTCCAAATCATGTTCCCTAAGGATGTCCTGTATTCACAAACACAGTCTTAACTTCAAGTTTTGGGAGGCAATCAATGGCTATGGCAATACCATGTGTAATTTTGGGAGTCTAATGGACTAACTCACACAACCAATCAAAGAGAGATTTCTCCATTCTGGCACAGTTTCTTGTTATGTAGTCTTCAGCTATACACACAGACTCATGTAGAGCTCTTGTACGTATAATTTTTCAGCATGTTTTTGGAATAATATGATTCCCTCTGTTTTTTCACAGTAGCCTTGCATTATTTATTTCTCATCTCTTTTCCTATCTAGACTTTGTGAGGTTCTAATACTTGTTAGGATTTTGGAGAAGGAAAAGGAAGGAGTTTAAAGTTAAGAAATAAGAATCAGAGCCAGACCTGCAACAGAAACAAAGAAATATATTTACCAAAATAAGTATATAGCAGACATAGGACAGATCCTCTATTATGTGTGTGAGGAGTGTCTGCCACTTAATGAATAGAGGTGGAAATTTTACTCCCTGAGGCCAGCTGGAATGCATCAGATGCCAAGCCCTGGTGTCTTTGGTTAATTTGAAAGCTTTTTTTTGAATCCCCAGGCTGAGCAGGGCAGTATCTCAAAGCTGTAAGACAGATGGCTCCATAAACAGACTTCCTCAGTCCTAGGTATGACTAATTGTTAAGGCTTTAGCAAGTCCAGACTGCCAATTTATGTCCAATTAGCAATTTCAAGGGATTTGTGACGCTATGTCCCTCATAATGAAGCTTATGACTCTTCTGCTAGTCACATATTCTGTCATTGGAGACCCTGGGGTCATAAAAAAGAAAAGGGGAAAGAGTATGGGCTCTGGTATAATTAGGGGCAACATGTCTTTAACTGCTTCAGGATGGTATGGGGCAAAGAAGGGGGAGGGGGAAGATTCTTTTTAAGGGTGTCCATATCTGAACCCATCAGATCCTTCAGGCTTGTGACCCTGGATTTCTTCATTAGGCTCTTTTTCAAATTTTTCTCCATGTCTGAGACTGGAAAAGGCTATTCCTCAGACAGGAACAGATAAGTGAAGGTGGATGAGGTGAAGGACTGTATTCTTTGTTGTAAGAAATTGAGAGTTTTAGTACATAGAGCCCAAAATGAGAGACAGAATAACCATGAGGATGATTCCTGTGAGGGACATTAGTCATGATCCCCAAGTATTTTTGACAGGTTGGTATAAAAGCAGTATTTTTCCTAACATACTGAAGAACTTACCTATCCCTAGGGTAATAAGGTTATAAGTTATTTTATTTTTTTGGTTTTTTTTCCCTGTTAGGGTGTTTAACACCATACATTTGGCCAAAAAGTTTAATTTTACTATTAAGGTCAGTTG
Organism: Rhizomys pruinosus; assembly: GCA_009823505.1. Taxonomy (NCBI): domain Eukaryota; kingdom Metazoa; phylum Chordata; class Mammalia; order Rodentia; family Spalacidae; genus Rhizomys; species Rhizomys pruinosus. The sequence continues at coordinate 2,213,538 of VZQC01001071.1, read as the reverse complement.
AAGTTTTGGTCCTCAGGATTGTCTCAGGCTTTAGGGGGATCATCTGGCTCCTTTGGCTTATTCCTTCTCAGTTGTATGTAAACAAGTAGAAGCCAGAGGGCTAACTGACCTGGGCTTTGTATATCTGTTTGCTGACCCTCCTTTTTCTAGGCTGGATACTTGCTTGGGTTGAGTTCCTTCTGTGGATCCCTAAGACCTCCCTGCAACAAGGGTGACTCATATTGGCAGGACATTTTGATATACGCCATAGTCCCCTGGGACTTAGTCAACTTTGGAGGGGAAGGGACAAAATCGTGCCTTAATTTACTTTGACTAAATTGGCATGGCCTTTTAAATATGGTTATTAAGTCTCCAGGAAGAAGGTAGTTTCTTTTAATTGTTGCAATAAAACATTTTGATCAACAGTAACTTGTGAAGGAGAGGGTTTATTTGTTTTATATCTCCCAGGTGATAGTTTATTACTTAAGGAATAGGAACATAGAGCAAGAACCTGGAGGCAGGAGGTGAAGCACAGGCCAGGAAGGAGCACTGTTTATTGGCTTGTTCCCTCTGTCCCATGTTCAGCCTGTTTTCTTATATAATACAGAGAGATCTGTCCGGGGTGGCACAGCCAACCATGGGCTGGGCCATCCAATTTCATTCAGTAATCAAGAAAATATTACATAGACATGGCCATAGGCCAGTCCAAAATATGTGCTTCTGCAATTGAGGTTTCCTCAAACCAGGTGTGTCAAGTTGACATTACAGGTATCCAGTACAGCATATAGTTTGTTCTTTACGGTTTATATCTACTGAATGCTATTTAAGTAATTTAGATGGAATTTACCTATGTCACAAAAGGAGACATTTAACATTTAAGGTAAGTAGGCATAACCCAGGAAAGGAACTTAAAATAGTACCTTTTAGATTTATCTTAAATGAAGGCTGTTTTACTATAGATGTTTATTATAGATGTAGTTTGTTTCCCTTCCCCACCCCATATTCTGAATTATAGTTTTAAGAAGGAAGGAGGTCATAGTAACATACCAATAGACAGGAAATAAGTTTACTTAAATCAAGCTCACCAAAGGTGTTTCCTTTTGGACTGTTCCATACGGTTTCAGGAGGTAAGAGCTAGTTTTTCTTGAGTCAAATTACTTTGTTGTGTGAAAGATAAAATATCAAAAGTAATATGGGCAAAATTTAAGAGGGAGACATAAAGGACATTTTTATTAGTCATAGGTAACCAAATTCTTGTCCATGCCCAATTTATTTAAAATTGTAACTAGGTGTATAGTACAAGTCAGAGGAAAGGACATAAAATTTTGTTAGTACTGAACAATATTCACACACACATTCGCATAAACACACACACATATATACATATTATATATTATATATATATATATATATAAAGAGAGAGAGAGAGAGACGGAGAGAAATATGAACAATTACCTCAAATGAAACAGTCAAAATGATAACATTTAAAATTTTTATAATTTACATAGTACTAAGGGTCTTTAGCTTTATGGAATATGTTTTTGTAAACTAAAATATGAACATAAATAAAATAATTAAACTGGCTGGGTGTGGTGGCGCAAGCCTTTAATCTTAACACTTGGGAGGCAGAGGCAGGCGGATCTTTGTGAGTTCAAGGACACCCTGGTCTACAGAGTGAGTTCCAGGACAGCTGGGAGGCTACAGGGAGACCCTGTCTCTAAAAGACCAAACAAATAAAATATTTAGACTGATGTCAGTTAGTTCCAATAAGAAAGATATGAACATAATGAAAATAATTATGATTATTAGCTTATCTTATTATATTGTCATTATTTTCATTATAAAATTTGTACTAATGAAAATAAATATTATTAATTATTTTCATTATAAAATTTGTACTAAGGATCCACTAATGGAAATGTAAAAAAGAAAAATGTTAAAGCTAGCAGTAATATGTCAGGTGTGGTGGTGCATGCCTTTAATCTCAGCACATGGGAGGGAGAGGCAGGTGGATCTCTATGAGTTCAAGTCCAGCTGGGGCTACAGGGATACTATATCTCAAAAAGACCAAAACAATAAAAAAATAAAAAAGCTAACTACTTTATATACACATACTATACATAAATAGGTATATGTATATATGAGATATTTATCTTAGTGTTTGTGCTGAACAGAGTCATATATACTGTTGTTAAATAGTTAAACATAAGGGATTTTACTTAAAAAGAGCATTTTTAGGAATGTTATTTACATTTTAATACTGTAAATATTTTAATTGGGGTTTAAACTCAGCAAGTGATGGAAAACAGAATCATATATCCTACTTGTACTTAAAGCTAACCCTAACTAAAGGTTACAGTATGATTATTAAAGACAATTTTATTAAAGGAGAGTGTAAAGAATAGGATAACAAGAAGTATTTAGTTTTAGGAAGACAATTCAAAATTGATCCATTATAAAAACTCATTAAAATTGAAAATACCGAAAGTATGAAATGGAGTCTCAAAAAATAGCATTTTTGACTATCATTTAATTAAATGCGTTTATGGTTAATTTTATAGTGATATGTAGGAACTTAGAAAAATGATAGTGGAAACAACAGAAAAAACAACAAAAAGACTGGGTCAAAGAACTGCCTGGAATGGTGAACTTCTCCTCAAAACAGTAAACTTCTGCATCAAAAATTTTAAAAGAGACTGAGAAAAAGGTGAAAACCATGTTTGGCAAAATTCATGAGGTCTGGTGGGGTGGGGGTTGGCAAGGAATGGGGAATGTGTCTAGACATGATTTAACATTTTGTCTGAAATGCACTAAGCTTCAATAAAAATTGGCTTTAAAAATAAATAAGCCGGGCGTGGTGGCGCACACCTTTAATCCTAGCACTCGGGAGGCAGAGGCAGGCGGATCTTTGTGAGTTCAAGCCCAGCCTGGTCTACAGAGTGAGTTCCAGGACAGCTGGGGCTACAGGAAGACCCTGTCTCGAAAAGACCAATAAATAAATAAATAAATAAATAAATAAATAAATATTATTTTAGCCAGGCGTGGTGGCGCACGCCTTTAATCCTAGCACTTGGGAGGCAGAGGCAGGAAGATCCTTGTGAGTTCAAGGCCAGCCTGGTCTACAGAGCTAGTTCCAGGACAGCTGGGGCTACAGGGAGACCCTGTCTCAAAAAAAGACCAAAAAAAAAAAAATTAAAAAAATATTGTTTTTTATTATGTGTGTCTGTATGTNTTTTTTTAATTTTATTTATTTCTGTATGTGTATCAATGTACTGTCTGCATGCAGGTTTGTGCACCCGTGTCGTGCAATGCCGCGGAGGTCAGAAAAGGGTCTCAGATTCCCCTGGAACTGGAATTCTCCTGGAATTGGAGTTTCAGACGGTTCTCGGCCGCCATGTGGGTGCTGGGGATTGAACCCGGGTCCTCTGTAAGAGCGGTCGGCGCTCTTAACCTCTAGGCCATCTCTCCAGCCCCTTAATGTCATTCTTAGAGAGGTTTAGAGGTCGTCTGGTGTATACATAAAAGTATGTAACAATTTTACAAAATAAGACAAAGCTAATAAAGTTTACATTTAATTATTGTGAACACATTGTTGTTTTGTTTTAGGCTGGATTTTGGAGGAAAGAGACTGACTTATGACATTTTAGGGATTATTTCTTTTTTGTCTTTTTGAGATAGGGTCTCCCTGTAGCCCCAGCTGTCCTGAAACTCGCTCTGTAGACCAGGATGGCCTTGAACTCACAAAGATCCACATGCCTCTCCCTCCCAAGAACTAGGATTAAAGGCATGTACCACCACGCACGGCCTATTTATAGAAACAGTAGCACAGTTACCAAGTGGCTATCTTCATGAGCCTGGGAGAGCCGTCCCAATTCTCAGAAACCTCATTTCATAAAGGAAAAGGAAAGTCTTTGTTAGCATACATAAACAACAAAGGGTCAGACATTCAGATAGCTGAAAGCAAAACCTGAAGGCAAAACAGAAAGTCAAAACCAAAATACTTTTAAATTAAACAAAGAAAGAGAATACCTTGGAAAGCAAACACAAAATAACAGGTATTTAAGAAATAAGATTTTTTTGTTTTTTTAGACAGGGTCTCCCTGTAGCCCCTGCTATCCTGGAACTTGCTCTGTAGACCAGGCTGACCTTGAACTCAGAAAGATCCACCTGCCTCTGCCTCCTGAGTGCTAGGATTAAACGCATGCACCACCACGCCCAGCACAAATAAGATTTTTTTATTTTATTTATTTTTTATGTATATGAATGTACTGTCTGCATGTAGGTCTGTGCACCCCTGTCTTACAATGCCATGGAGGTCAGAAGAGGGTGCTGTATTTCCCTGGGACTGGAATCAAAGACAGTTCTCAGTCGCCATGTGGGTGCTAGGGATCGCACTTGGCCAGGCCCAAGGATATTGAAATCCAGCACATAAAGCCCATTCTAGAGGTAGAAATACAGGCAATATATTATTACGACAACAACCATCAATTATAGTTAAGGATTTTTTGTAACAACCAAATGGGTAATGTATTATGCAGCAACTCAATATTACTGAGCAAAGTGTATTTCTACAGTAGTCAGTGTTACTATTCAGTTAAACTGATTTTTTTAAAGGTCAGTAAGTAACTTAATGAAATGTAGGTAAGAAAGATGAACTAAATTTTAGGAGACAGGGAAAAATCAATTAAGTGGAGGTACTGAGGGTCAAACCTGGATACTTTGTAAGAACAGTTAGTTTTTTAATCAGTATACTATTTGTTTAGTTGGAGTTTGAGAGGGGAAGGTTTATAGATAAGCTGCTCAGAGCAAAGAGTAACAGTAATGGAGAGATAAATAGTCTTTGTTTTAGTAGAGAAGAGCATGGCAAAAGAAATTGAGGTGAATTAGGAAGATCCACACAGTGACCGGCCTGCACTTTTGCAGCCTGTTACTGTAACAGAGTAGAAATTGGGTTTTACAGGAAGGACTGTAGAGGGGCAGTCCTTTTACAAGGTCTGTAGAGGGGCAGTTGGAAAGACATCAGGAAATTACAAATGGGGCCTACTCTGTAAGAAAGGAAGCAAAGGTGAGGTGGAAAGGAGCTTAGCAGAGGTACAGGGGGGAGTCAAAGAAAGTGAGGGAGAGGTAGGAGGGGGATTACTCCACATCATTTCCATTTTGTTTAGGTGTTCCTACACTGGTTAAAATCCAAATGCCAGAGATCCCATATTTGGACCAATGATTGCCAGTACTCAATGAATTTGGTTGGTTTATATTTTTAATTGAAGTTTCTTTAGGTATGCCTGAAGGCAGGCCGAAAGTGTATCTGTTGGAATTGAAATTTAGTTACCCATAGTTTCAGCTGGCTCTTAGAGTCTGGCTAGGGTCTGAAACAGAGGGCAGGCCCTAGCCCTTTCCACCCTCAGTGGGTAGGCTCGGAGCCTCCTTAGGACAGCACAGTGTGTAGGTATTCTAAAGCCTCCTCAGCCTTTCCCTAGTCAACAGATTTTGGGTGGGTACTTAGAATCTGGTTGGGACTTGGCACAGTGGGTAGGTGTTAAGAATCCTCAAAAACTCATTGGTCCCCAGTGGATAGGCTCTGAGCTTAATTGAGTCAGCACAGTGGGTAGGTATTCTGAGAACTCGTCGGCCTCTCCCCAGTGGCCACACTCCCCCAAATCTAAGAGTTTAGAAGCCCTAGTGGGTGATGGAGAGACAAACTAAGTTGAACGGAGTTAATTTCAGCTCTTCAGGGCATTCCCAAGGGTTGGGACTAACTGTGATGGGCCTGAAGCTTAAGAGGAGGCATCCCCAAGCCTCATAAACAGCAGGGTGTCAAAAGAACACAGAGCACTATGGAGCTCCTTCAAGCTTCCAAGGCTCTGTTGAGACTGTTGGAAGGCTCCCAGAGTCTTCCTGCTCCAAGTACAAGGCCAGCAAGTGGTCTTTCCAGGCCCCTATCTTCTAAGTCTTAGTAAGTTGGATGTGGGGGGGGGGTCCCTGTGGATTCACTCCTCAGGCTGGGGCTTAGTGGTGGCCCAAAACCAGGCCTGATGGATTTACCTTGTCTGTGTGTTGCATGCACAGGTGGGTCAAATGGAAAATGCTTCCCTACATGGAGGTCTGGCTAGCTCTGGAAAAAGGGAGAGAGTAAAGAACATCACAAGGAGAATTAGCAGTAAGAAAAAAGGTTTAGAGAGGGATTGGAGCTGCCAGAATGGGCTCCACAAAAAACCCTTTATATGGAGGCCACCAAATGTTAGATTTTTTTGAGAAGGTAAAGGGAGGAGTTTAAAGTTAAGAAATAAGAACCAGAGCCAGATCGGCAACAGATAAGTATACAGTGAAAGTAGAAAACATACCCCACTACATGTGTGGGGACTTTCTGCCACCTAATGAATAGAAGTGTAAGATTTTATTCCCTGACCACAGCTGGAACGCATCAGATGCCAAGGCCTGGTTCTTTGGATAATCTGAAAGCTTTGTTTTGATTCCTCATGCTGAGCAGGACAGTATCTCGAGGCTATAAGAGAGGTGGTTCCATGAACAGACTGCCTCAGTCCTGGGAGTGACCAGTTTATAAGGCTTTACCTAGGCTAGACCCCCAATTTAGGTCCAGTTACCCATTTCAAGGGATTTATGACTCTATGTCCCTCTTAATGAAGCTTATGGCTCTTCTCCTATTCACATATTCAGTCAATAGTAAAAGAATTAAAAAAGGTAATTATGACACTTTTCATATGTATTTGTAGACACATTAAGTAGGCAGTTACATCAAGAGAGCTCTTGGGTATAAAGATCAAATGTTATTTGATGACACTAATCATTTGTTTTGTGGAATTTTATTTTTTAGCTTGATACATTTCTACATTTTTTATCTGCTTATCACAAGATGTTAGGGAAGAAACAAATAAAGGCAAGAAAAAGCTTTCAGAGGTGCTAAAGTTAGTCCAAGATAAAGTGTGGTTAGGTTTGTGGCTTGTACAATTCGAAGCTCTTCTCAATCACTGAAGTTCTAATCAGTTGATCAGTTTTTCAGAAGGTTCAGTTTTAAGATGTAAATTTTTACTGGAAATTTTCACTGGCACATATTTACAACCACAGATTTGTGATGTTCTCAACTTTGGTTCCAGAAGTATCTTTCTGCAGTGGACAGGTGTTGATACAAAGCCTCATAACTTCACAAAGAACCAAGTACAAATGTAATGGTTGAAGTGACTCCATTTTGGATAAGGCATCCATCTTAGAGACCTGCTCTGCTTGGAACTGGTAAACAATAACAGGAGGTACTGACTATAGAATCCCCTACCCCTTTCCAGAAACGTGTAACTGGTGAGATAATTAACTAACTGCTTACTCTGGCCTCTGTAAAACTTGCTTTGCAGCTAGCACAAGGAAACAATGATGCTATCTTGCACAGTTGGAAATTCCACTAACATAACATAATTGTGTTCCTTTTTTCTTTTCTCTCTTTATTTGCCTTTAATAAATCTCTATCTGCTTTAGCCAGGAACTAGATCCTCAGAGCAGTAGTGGCACATTTATCCTGGGGAAATCAGTGGCTAAGTAATTGGACTTAAAGCCCACTTAATGAAAGGAAGCTCATGTGTGGTACTATAAACATAAATATAGTCAGATACACAGGGCTATAGAGGTCATAGATCTTAGAGAAATTCCCAAAGCTATGGTAGACTCTTACTAACTGCAACATAAATATCCTTATATTTACTGAAAAATATCCCAAACACCACTCAATAAAGAAGCTTCTTTTGCCCAGTTGAATATTATAGACTCTCACAACTGGACACACACAGATTTTGTCTGCAAATTGCCCAAGACTAAGCCACACATCTACAATGTAACATCTATGGCCCACACAGCATAGAAAGTTTGGGGCCAAGAGGATACAAAATGAGCTCCTAACTCTCATTAATGAAGGTCTTTCATGCAACAGGAGTCCAGGAACTCAAAAGGTCATGAAGGCCCAAACAATGGAGATTAGGAGTCTACAGAGTGTGGTTCTGTGTAAAGGTTACCTATATTCAGCTTCATTCAACCATCACTCAAGTACATTGCAGAATAGGAGGCAGAAAGAGTCTATGAGCCAGAGAGGTGGAACAATACTATATGGAAATGAATCCTACAAGCTCCTGTGACCTTGCTTATATGAATCTACAACATTGATTTCAGCATACATAAGAACCATGCACCCTCAGCCAGACCAAATATCAGCATGAAACTGCAGAAATGGGTACCAGAATCCAATCCTAGCTGAAGAAATATTGATAGCTTATTACTTTTGGGTTAGGAATAACGGGCCTTCCTTAAGAGAGGGACTCCAGATAGATAACGTGACTAGAGCACAGTGGATGGACTTGTACTGAGGAATGATCAGAGAGATTAATTTGGACCAATGGGCCCTAACACAAATGACAGAATTCATGAGCTCCAGTCGTAGGGCTATGGGAGGGTGGCAATGGAGAAGGGGGTATAAATGCAGTTAAGACAGATTGAGATGCTAAATATGAAATACACAAAACTTCAAAAAAAAAAACATTTGTTCAAGGCTGCATGATCTTTCCTAGAGCTCTGGGATCTGTAGTGAGTGCTCATCCATGGATGTGTCATGTATATCACTTTAAATCATTCAAGGTTCAGGAAACATCACAAAAGAGGGGGGCGGGATGAATGTAAGAGCCAGGAGATTTAGAGGAAAGCTATGACTTCAGGACATGCTATGGCTTTGCATGCATCAACTGACATTTGTGGATTGAGCCAGTATAATACAAGATTTAAAGATGCCAGAGCTATGAGTTTTGTGTTATTGAGAACTGCACACAGAGTGTTGAACCTGCAGAAGAGAGAGAGATGAGCAAAATTTCCCAGAAATATCCTGCATCTTGTACTGATGGACTGAATATCTGTGGAGAGTTTAGACTATTACAGATCCAGAGCCTATTTACAATTACTCGCATGGCATCTTTACCCCTAGTTATTCCTTGATCACAGAAGTTTCTTACTCAACAGTTTGTGATGAATTGATAAAAAAGCATTAAAAATGTGTTAACAAAACCCTTGCTTCCACAAACCAAAAGGCTAAAAATGCCTTTCAGGGATTTGAAAATGTATGGGCACCTGATATTTTCCCTTTTGCCTTATCTATCTACTGAGTGTTTCCACCAATGTATGTGAAAGTGTCTTGAGTTATGACTTTTGTTCTGTTACTATAAAACCTTTATGAAACTCCTGGTATTCTGGAACAAGGAATTTGGTATAACTTGAATCTATATTCCTGGGTCTTAGTCATACATACGTGGCTCCATAGTAAGCTATCTCTTATCCCCTATGAAGTTAGAATTGTGCTTTTCCATAAATAGTTATAGCACCCCAGCCTGGGAACCCAAGAGTGATTTGCGTTTTATCAAAGGAATCACGTGAATGGAAGAAAGTATCTCCATGGATCTCTGAGTCCAAGCCATCTGGTGTTTACACCTCAGGTGGATAGTGGTGAATTCTTTCCAGAGTTCTTTCAGACCTCCCTTAGTCTGATTTACTATACATTTGTTTGGTCTGAGCTGGTTAAGAATCCTATTTATTCTATACATTTTAAATTTTAGTTTGGTTTCAAAGTGCTTGATTTTGGTGGGGGGGTTGGTACCGATTTTAAATACTTTTATTTAAGGTATTGCATTTTCCATGTACATTTCTTCTAAGGTAAAATCTCATTTCCTTTCCTGCTGCACATGCTCTCTATGCTAGTATTTAGAATGTCCAGTTATTTATCATAGCAGCTCAACCTTAAAACTGCTGACAGAACTTTCTAAATTTGGGTCCTTCAAATATTTTATTGTGGAACAATGCTACATCTCTACTTGGACTGACTAATTCAACCTCTTAGACGGTGGGCCCAGAAAAAGTACCATCAGAGGGAGGGTAAGAACCTGCCATTCCTCAAGGTAGGCCACGAACACTATGATACAGCTTGGTAATGGTCATATTACAGATTTTCTCCAGTTATTTCTGCTGGTGTTCAAATTCTTCATTCTCAGCACTCTTGTTCTTATCCAGCCAACTGATGATTTCATTACACTTGTGGAGAACCTTCTGTTTGTCTTCACTATTGATCTTGCCTTGAAGTTTCTCACAGGTCTCCAATGAACTGAATTCTTGGATTTGTCTCTCTGTTTATCATCTTCAGCTTTGTATGCCTCAGCTTCTTAGATCATGCACACAATATCCTACTTGCATAAGCAGCATTCGTCTTTGTAATGGTAGTCTTGTTTTCTTTTCCTGTGCTCTTATCTAGAGCAGAATCATTGAAGAAAACTTTGACCTCAATATCATAAGTGACTTCAGTCTGAGGAACACCTCAAAGTGTAAGAAGTATGCCTGTGAGCTCGAGCTTCCACAGCAGGTTGTTATCCTTGGTCCTGGCTCTTTCCCATTCATATATCTGAATGAGTACACCAGGATGGTTGTCAAGTAGGTAGTGAAGGTCAGTATCTGCTTGGTAGGAGTGGTAGTATTGCACTTGATGAGGACAGTCATGAAACCAGCAGTTTCACGACCAAGGGAAAGTGGAGTGACATCCAAACAGCAGAAAATCTTGAGCATTTCAAACTAGTCTTCAGTTAGAATGGCTGCCTGGACAGCTGCACTATAAGCCACAGCTTCATTGGGGTTAATGCTCTTATTCAGTTATTTTCCATTGAAGAAATCTTGCAGAAGCTTCTGAATCTTGGTGATACCAGTGGAACCACCCAGCAGGACATCATGTATCTGTGACCAGTCTAGTGTGGCATCTCAAAGGGCTTTTTCTACAGCATCCAGAGTGTCATGGAACAAGTCTACATTCAACTCATAAATCAAGCTTGGATAATGGAGGTGTAGAAGTTGAATCCTTCATTGAGAGAATCAATCTCAATACCAGTCTGTGTGCTGGAGGAGAGGGTGTACCTGGCCAGTACACAAGTGATGCAGAGACACCTGACAGCTCTCTCATTCACACTAAGGTCCTTCTTACTCATGTGCTTAAATGCAACAATGAAATGGTTGACAATGCACTTGTCAAATTCTTCTGCACCCAAGTGGGTGTCTCCAGCTGTAGATTTGACCTGAACATTGCAGCAGCTTTGGGCGGCTTCTGTGTTCATCTCTCAAGGAAATCAGGCCTATATTCGAGCAACCATTTCTAAGGAACCTGTAGTTGGCATTGATCATGGAACCCACTCTAGTGTGTGTGCCTTTGAGCATGGGAAAGTGGAAATTATTGCCAATGATCAGAGGAACTGAACAACTACTGTTATGTTGCTTTTACTGGCACCAAACAATTTATTGGTGATGCTGCAACGAATCAGGTTGCCAGTAAACCCATGAACAAAGTGTTCGATGCCAAAGGCCTAATGGGGTGCAAGAATCTGCTGCTTTTTAGTCTTTTGTGAAGCACTGGCCCTTAATGATGGTGAATGATAAAGGCAGGCCCATGGTTCAAGTATAATACAAAGGGGAGGACAAAATATTCTATCCAGAAGAGATGTCCTCCATGTTATAATGAAGACAAAGGAAACTGCAGAAACCTACCTTGGGAAGACTGTTATCAATGCAGTAGTCAAAGTGCCAGCTTATCTCAGTGACTCCCAGCAGCAGGCAACCACCTCTGGCCTCAAAGTGTTTAAATGTCTCTATTTTGATGGGTGCTTTAAAACCAGTTTGAATTTGACATAGAGGTTCTATCTGAACTTCGAAGATATTGAGTCTAGTCCTCATATTCCAATGTTTTTCTCTGACCTTCATTCTTTAACACCTAACAGACCAAAGTTTAGATTTTGCCCTCTTATAAGATAAAAACTAAAAATATGGAAAAAAGAGGGATTGGATATAATATTAAAAATTGCCATCCAGGGCTGGAGAGATGGCCTAGCGGTTAAGAGCGCCGACCGTTCTTACAGAGGACCCGGTTCGATCCCCAGCACCCACATGGTGGCTGAGAACCGTCTGAAACTCCAATTCCAGGAGAACTCCAGTTCCAGGGGAATCTGAGACCCTCTTCTGACCTCCGCAGCATTGCATGACACAAGTGCACAAACTTGCATGCAGACAGTACATTCATACACATACAGAAATAAATAAAATTAATTAAAAAAATTGCCATCTGTAAAGTCCACTTTCCTTTGGGAAAATCTGTTTATACTTGAATATATCTCACATTTTCCAATTGAGCAGATCTTTTGCTTTTAACTCTCATGAAAAACTTAAATTAAAATGTGTGTATTTCACTATATATTCCTAAAATTCCTTTCTCCACGTGAAGCCACAAATCCTAGTTTGGCTTGTGTGGATATCCCTAACACTAAAGGGAAATCCTCATGGTTTCTAAGGATGACCACAAGTGGCTATGTGTCAGTCAATACTGAATTTTCTGGCTGTTCCTACTGATATTCATCTTGAAGCATTATTGGTGAGTTTCACTGTCTGTTACTTTGATGATTTGCCCTGATAAGCATGGCTTGCATATTGCTTAACTTCCTTTTCCTTTGTTCTTGTTGTTTGTTTGTTTGTTTGTTTGTTTGTTTTTCTTGTCAGAGATCCACTTAATATGTCCCAACTCATCCATAATCTAGTACCTGGGTGATGTGCAACAGTTCATGATTTCTTTGGGAGTACATTATAAAATCTGGTCACCCAGATACCCTAAGCTAAACTTTTGGCTCCAAGAGAATAGCCTGAGACAAAATGAGAAAATTGTTTCCACAAAGTAGCACATTATCTAACCAGAGCAACGTGTTTTCAAACACTGTCTTTATAACTAATTTAATCTTCACCTGATATATGTTAAAATGTTTCCTTTATCATTTTCTTGTTGCCTCTGATTTATGTAATCCTAATAAATTAGACAACGGGAAATCTGTTGGTTTTATATGTAAAGATATGTCCTTCCTCTCTCTATTTCTTTAAAATCTGTCTATTTTTTCTAAGTCTACATAGAAAACTTCATCTTTTGTTCTATTAGGCCACTAAGCCTTTCTCACATCTTAAAGACCTTAAACAGTTATGAGCTTTTGGGGCAGGAGAGATAGCCTAGTGGTTAAGACCACTGACTGCTCTTGCAGAGGACCCTGGTTTGATCCCCAGCACCCACATGGTGGCTGAGAACCGTCTGAAACTCCAATTCCAGGAAAACTCCAGTTCCAGGGGAATCCGAGACCCTCTTCTGACCTCCGCAGCAATGCACGACATGGGTGCACAAACCTACATGCAGACAGTACATTCATACACATACAAAAATAAATAAAATTAAAAAAAGTGTTATGAGCTTTCTAAAGTCCCCCATTGTGGGTGCTCCTAGATTTCATCTAATTATGACAATTGTTTTCATGTGTTGTTTCTCTCAGCAGTTTTCTTTTTTTTAACAAGCTCTGCCCATTTCAGGTTTTAATTCTCAATTATTCTGTAATAAAATATTTTTTATTTTTATTATTATTTTATTGGCATGCCCAATTAAATTGCACAGTGACTTTACTGATGATGTATTCAAAGTCCTAATAAGCCTGGCATGGTGGTGCACACCTTTAATCCCAGCACTCAGGAGGCAAAGCCAGGCAAATCTCTGTGAGTGTGAGGCCAGCCTAGTATACAGAGTGAGCTCCAGGCCCATTGGGATTAAAGGGAGACCATGTCTCAAAAGATCAAAAAAGAAAATAAAAAGAAAGAAAAATTCCTGATAAACAGGTGCTTCTATATAAACTTGGATACATGAAACATCTTAAATCTTATTAAATAATATCTTTAGTTTTATTATGTTTTTCACAAAACTTTTAAATGACAATTGAATATATGAAATAAAATTCATTAAAATGATAAGATAAATATTCATTAAGCCTAGGGAACAACCTGCGGAAGAGGGGGCATGGTAGAATGTAAAGGCTCCGATTGGGGTGAATGGTGAAACTACAGCGATGTAGTCTGGACACTCATTTGATCAACTTGATTGAACAAACAACATGTCACCCCCCACTGGATGGTGGGAGTGGAGGTTTGGACACAATAGCCTGTAGATTGGTTTTGCACGAAGGATGCTTGTACTCATGGATTATCACTTATAGCTAAAAAAGGAAAAAAAAAAAAACAGAGAAAGATGCAAGACAGTTATGGCAGAATACATGATCTGGGATGGGGTGGGGGTGGGGGGGAAGGGAAAGGGAAAAATGCCTGATCTGAATTGGAAAATGATGTACGAAATGCACAAAGCATCAATAAAAAAATTAAATTAAAAAATAAAAAAATATTCATTAAGCTATCAAATTTAATTCTATATAACATATTTTGATCATGATTTTCTTCCCAAGGAGGTTATACCTATATATAATTTTATTTCAGTTGTGCAATATGAGAAGTAACAATTATTTCTTCCTCCAAATATTCTTAAATTGAAACTGTTAAATTTAAACTTTTTATTAAAGCTAGACTATATATAAAATAATGAATATATATGATTGCTAAATAACTTTGTGCAAAGTTTCTTTTTCACAATGAGATTTACCAGAGACTCAAACTCAGCAGAATATAATTACAAGATCTTGGTCTCTAAAATAATCTATCTAATGTATGGTTGTGAGTGTATACACTGACTACATGTTCTCATGTTCTTAAAAATTTGCTTATCTGATAAAAAACTGGTTAATAATTAAGTACTCATGTAAATTGGAGTTGTTACATTAGACCAGCTTCCTTTTGGGTCATAGTATAAATACAAATTCATGGAAAAATATCCCAACCCAATTAGATTAAGTTAGCTTGATTGTGATGGAAGATCTTTTTGGTTCTTTTTTTTTGAATGCAAGTATATAATGTATTTTTTTACTTTTTTTATTTTATTTTTTTTAATTTAATTTTTATTGATGTTTTGTGCATTTCGTACATCATTTTCCAATTCAGATCAGGCATATTTCCCTTTCCCTTCCCCCCCACCTGCACCCCATCCCAGATCATGTATTCTGCCATAACTGTCCTGCATCTTTCAGGTTGTTTTTTCATTTTTTAGCTATAAGTGATAATCCATGAGTATAAGCATCCTTCGTGCAAAACCAATATACAGACTGTTGTGCCCAAACACCCACAGTTGATGTGTGCGAGGATGCACCAAATATTTTGTTGAGAATTTTGCTTTAGAGCTCAATAAGGATATATGGTTATGGCTTTCTTTATTTACTGTGTCTTTACCTGACATGGTAAAGTGATATTAAAGTGATACTGGCTTCATAAAGAGTTTTAAGTTCTCTCTCTGTTTCTTGCTTTTTGAATAATGTAAATAGAATTGATCCTAGATCTACTTGGAATGTTTGGTAGAATCCTGCTGAGCATCATTTTGGGCATGAGCTGTTTTAGACAGGAGGTTTTGTTTTACCATTTCAATTTCTTATTTGTTATGGGTCTGTTTAAGCAGTTGAGTTCTTTATTAAGCTTTGGCGAATTCCAGGAATTTAGAAACACATCCATTTCTTTTAGGTTTTCAAATTTAGTGGAGCACAGTTTTTTTTTTCTTATTATGAAATAATGTACTGGACTATTTTCCTATAAAAATTATGTTTCCCAATCTTCTCTTCTTTGGTTGATTTAGATTTGCTCTTTATTTTGATTTATTGGATTAAAGATCTAGCTATTTTGTTTATCTTTTCAAAGAAACAGCTCTTAGATTCATTGATTCTTTGTATTGTTTTCTTTGTTTCTGTTTCATTGATATTTTCTCTGATGTTTATTTCTTCTCATCTGCTAGGTGTGGCTGTGATTTGTTCTTGTCTTTCCAGAGATTGAGTTGTAAAATTTTTTGTGCTCCTTCTGATTTTTGCTGTTGGCACTTAGAGCTATAAGCTTCCCTGTCATGACTTATTTTTAAGTATCCAAGAGGTTTTGATGTTTTGTAATATCAGTTATATTTCGTTCCATGAACACATGCATTTCTTTAAAAATTTCTTCTTTGATCCATCTTTCTTTGATTCGTAATTCAGGAGTGTTGTTAATCTCCATGAGTTCACATAATTACTAGTGATTTTTTTTGTTGATTTAAGCTTTATTTTATTGGGGTTTGGTAGAATACATGGACTTATTTCATTTTTTCTGCATTTGTTGATATTTGTGTTATTCCCCAGTATGTGCTCAATTTTAGAAAAGCTTCCATATAAAGTATATTATTTGGTACTTTGTGATATATTCTGTAGATATATGTTAGTTGTATTTAATTTACATGTGTCTCTGTTTATTCTTTGATCAGTTGCAATGTCTATTGGAGACAGACACAAAAGAGACAAAGATATTTAAGAAAACACGAGAATGGGATTGAAAAATTCAATAAGTCTGTTTGAAATGACAGGAGAACACCTCAGAAATAGAATGAATAAAATCTAAAACAGCCTATTAAGACTGGATAACAAAGTTCAAGAACTGGACTGCTTAAGCAAATAATATGAAAAAAAATACGGTGATGGAATATGTAGTAAATGTGCGATACCATGAAAAGAACAAATCTATGTATTGGAGAGATAGTGTGTAGGAAGATCCAGTTTGAATTATGGGCTAGTTCTCAGCTAGCATCCCTTGGGGCACAATGTGGGAGTCATGGGATTCTTCTAACCCCAACCTAAGGGGGCAAAGTGGCCCAGCCACATGACTCTAGGTGGAACAGCAGTATAAGCTGGCACAAAAGTGGAGGTCTATGATTGGCCCCCAGAGATGCCATGATTTTGCTTATAAAAGTGACTAGCAGCAGGCAATAAATTGAATTCTCCATGACCATCATTAAACAGAATACCCAGTCCATTATTTTGCACATATACAGGGTGAATCAGACCTGGATTTCAAGTGTCAGAGGCTAGTGTGTTGGGTGGGTGTCTATCAGAAAACCAACTTGGTAAGCAAGTGTAAAGTTGGACAGTACATGGGGTTGGATGGAGACCAATCTGGTCACCAACCTGTGGCTGTGGGTTGGACGCGAGTCTATCAGACCACCAACCTGGTAATCTAGCATGGGATTGGATGGAGACCAATCAGGTCACCAAACTTTGGAGTGAATTGTTAGTGCATGTATATTGAAGATAGGCCATCAACCGTCAGTCTTTAGGCAGGTGAGAAATCATGGCCAGAGGGAGGAATTCTGCCGACAAGGCTAAAGACATGAGTTGGAAATATCTCTGAGGTTGGGATGTGAAAGTGATCAACTGACCTCTGCACTTAGGGTTCAGTTCCCCACAGTGACTGCAGGCAGCCATTGTGTTCCCCTTCCCTTAGCAGGACTTGTGCTGTACCTGCTCATAGCAAGAGAAGCTTCCTACAGTAGTGGAAAGAGAAGAATCTCAGATCAACAGCATTGTCCATTTATTTATTTATTTTTTATTTTTTTAATTTAATTTTTAGTTTTGTATGTGTATGAATGTACTGTCTGCTTGTAGGTTTGTACACCCATGTCATGCAATGCCGCAGAGGTCAGAAGAAGATCTCGGATCTCCATGGAACTGGAGTTCTCCTGGAATTGTAGTTACAGATGGTTCTTAGCCAGCATGTGGGTGCTGGGGATCGAACCCGGTTCCTCTGCAAGAGCAGTCGGTGCTCTTAACTGCTAGGCTATCTCTCCAGCCCTGCATTGTCCATTTTTTAAACAGAAGAAAACTTCCTAAATTAAAGAAAAATAAATACCTATACAGATAACAGAATCACACAAGAGGTCAATTAGGCAGGACAAGAACATAAATTCCCCATGGTGTATCATAGTAAAAACAAGCCATAGCAAAAGCTGGAAGAGAAAAACAAGTTACATAAAAAGGAAAACTCCCCAGAATCACAGCGTATATTTCAATTCAAGCTATGAATGACAGACAAGTCTCCATGAAAGTATTCCCAGTTCTAAATGGCCATGGATAACAACAAGAATATTCTATGCAATTAGTACTCCTTTCATTTATTATTCTTGCTTTATTGCTCTAGCAAGTGTTTCAAGGACTATATTGAAAATACTGGAGATAGGAGGAAGCAGTGCCTGTTCCTGACTATAAGTAGAATGCTTCTTATTTTTTTCCCATTTACAATAATGATGGCTGTGGGTTTGTTGTATATGGCTTTAATTATGTTGAAGAATGTTCCCTCCAGACCAATAACCTCTTGGACTTTAAACATGAAGGGATGTTGGAACTTGTTAAAGGCCTTTCTGCATCAATTGAGGTGAGCATTTGGTTTATTTCTTTCAGTGATATTTATTGATTTATGTTTGCTGAACCATCTTTGCATCTCTGGTATGAACCAACTTGGTCATGATGGATGACCATTTGATGTGTGCCTGTATGTGGTTTGCAAGTATTTTGTTGAGAATTTTTGAAACTGTGCCTATTAATGAAATGGATCTATGATGTTCCTTTTCTGGTTGTATTTTTGCCTAGTTTGAGTATTAGAGTGATGCTGGCTTCATAGAATGAACTTGAGAGATGTTCCTCTGTTCCTATCCTTCAAAATAACTTGAGTAATAATGGTGGAAAGTCCTCTTTAAATATCTTATAGTAATCTGCCATAAATCCATCTGGGCCTATGTTTTTTTTTTAAGTTGGGAGATTTTTTATTACAGTTTCAATTTCCTCACATGTTATGGGTATGTTTAAGCTGTTGATCTCTTCTTGGTTAAGCTTCGGTGATTTCCATTATTTCAGATATTCATCCATTTCTGTTCGGTTTTCAAATCTAGTAGAGTATTGGATTTTAAAGTATTCCTGTATGATTATCTGTATCTTTTCATTATCTGCTGTGATGTTTCCGTTTTCATCTAGAATTTTATGGATTTATAGTTGCTCCTTCTTTCTTTGGTCAACTGGGCTAGAGGTTTATCTATCTTCTTTATCCTTCAAAGAAGCAGCTGTTAGATTCATTGATTCTTTGTATTATTTCTTTGTTTCTATTTTATTAATTTTTGCTCTGATTTTTGTTATTTATTCCTGTCTGTTGGGTTTAGGATTCATCTGTTGTTGTCCCTCAAGTGTTTTCAGTTGCAGTGTTAGGTTGTTTATTTGTGCTCTTTAGGTTTTCTTAATGTAGGCACTTATGGCTATAAAATTCCCTCTTAGGGCTGCTTTTAAAGTGTCCTGTAGGTTTTTATTGTGTTGTATCATTCTTTTCATTTAGTATCAGGAATACTTTTATTTCTTTCTTTATTTCTTTTTTAGACCTATTTATTATTCAGGAGTGCATTGTTTAGTCTCCATGAGTTCATGTAGATAGTAGGACTACTTCTGTTGTTGATATTAAGTTTTATTGCACTGTAGTCTGTTGGGATGCATGGCATTATTTCAGCTTTTTTGCATTTGTTGAAGTTTGCTCTATGTCCCAGTATATGGTTGACTTTGGAGAGTATTCCATGGTTTGCTGAATAGAAAGTACATTATTTGGTGTTTGGGTGGAATGTTTGGTAGATATCTGTTAGGTGAATTTTGTGTGTTGCGTTGTGCAGTTGACCTGTTGAATAGCCTCAGTGGAGTGTTGAAGTCCCTCCCCACTATTAGTGTGCTGAGATTAATCTGTGCCAGATTTATGTTTATCAAGTTCAGTGCATGAGAGTATGGTGCCTATATATTTATGATTGTGAAATCTTCATGGTTAATTGTTCCTCTGATAATAATATAGTGACCCTCTTTTTCCCTTCGGATTAATTTTAATTTGAGGTCTATTTTGTCTGATATTAGAATAACAATGTCTGCTTGATTTTGGAACCATTTGCTTAGACAGATTTTTGCCATCGGAGTGAGATGATACCTTAAATTGGTTTTGATCTGCATTTCCTTAATTATTAGTGATGTTGAACACTTTTTAAAATGTTTCTCTGCCATCTCTATTTCCTGACTTGTGAAGACTTTGCTCATCTCTTTACACCATCTTTTGAGTGAGTCATTTGTTTTCTTATTCCTTTGTATTTTGAGTAGTTTACATATTCAAGAAGTTAGTGCTCTGTCAGATGTATCAGCAGTGAAGATTTCCTCCCACTCTGTGGGTTTTCTCTTCACTTCCCTGATTGTTTCTGCTGTACAGCAGCTTTTGAGTTTTATAAGGTACTACTTTTCAACTGTCGATCTTGTTTCCTGTGCAGCTGCTGTCTGATTGAGAAACTCTTTTCCTACACCTATGTCTTGTAGGTTGTTGCGGACTATTTCTTCTATCACCTTCAGGGTTTTGGATTTCACATTGAGGTATTTGATCCATTTGGAGTTGATTTTTATACAGGGTGAGATTTAGGGGTTTAATTTTATTCTTCTTCAAGTGGTGATCCACTTTTGCCAACACCATTTGCTGAAGATGCTGTCTTTGCTCCATTGAGTCTTTTTGACCCCCTTGTCAAATATGAGGTAGCTGAAGTTGTATGTGCGCAAGTTTGGATCTTCAGTTTTGTTTCATTGGTCTATGGCTCTGTTTTGTGCCAGTACAGGCTGTTTTTGTGACTATAGCCCTGTAGTATAGTTTAAAGTCTGGTATAGTTATCCCCCTGTATTGCTCTTTTCACTCAAGTTTGCTTTGGCTATTCAGGGTCTTTTGTTTGTCCATAAGAATTTAAGGATTTTTTTTCCAAGAATGGGAAGAAAGTCTTGGGGATTTTAATTTGGATTGCATTAAATCTGTATGTTAATTTGGGTAGAATGGACATTTTTACTATATTGATTTTTCCAATCCATGAGCATAGAAGGTCTTTCCATCTTCTGATGCCATTTTCAATCTCCTTCTTCAGAAGTCTATAATTTTTGTTGTAGAGATCTTTAGTGTCTTTGGATAGGTCTGTTTCTAGGTATTTTATTCCTTTTGAAGCTATTGTGATTGGGAAGGTCTCCTTGTATTCCTTATTTAGTTGCTTGTTGGTGTCAAGAAAGGCTACCGATTTTTCTAGGTTAATTTTGTATCCTGACACAATACTGAAACTCCTAATCATTTCTAGGGGTTTTCTGGTTGAGATTTTAGCATCCCTTAGATAAATTATCATATCGTCTGCAAGGAGGGATAGTTTGACTTCCTCTTTTCCAATTAGTACTCCTTTAATTTCCTTTTCTTGCCTTATTGCCCTAGCAAGTGTTACAAGAACTATATTGAAGAGGAGTGGTGACAAGTGGCAGCCTTGCCAGGTTCCTAACTTTAAGGGGAATCATTCTAACTTTTCTCTATTTAGGATCATGTTGGCTGTGGGTTTCTTGGCTTTGACTATGTTGAGGAATGATCCTTCCAATCCAATTCCCTCTAGGACTTTAAGCATGAAGGAGTTTGAATTTTATCAAAGGCCTTCTCTACATCAATTTAGATAATCATGTGGTTTTTGTCCCTCAGTCTACTTATGTGTTTTATATTAATTTATTTACATATGTTGAACCATCCCTGCATCTCTGGTATGAATCCAACTTGGTCATGATGGATGATCTTTTTGATGTGGATCTGTATGTGATCTGCAAGTATTTGTACAGAATTTTTGCATCTATGTTCATTAATTAGATAGGTGTATAGCTTTCTTTTTTGCTTACATCTTTGCCTCGTTTTGGTATTAGAGTGATGCTAGCTTCATGGAAGGAGTTTGGGAGAATTCCCTCTGTATCCTTATGAAGAGTTTGAGTAACAATGGTTATAGGAACTCTTAAACGTTTTATAGAATTCTGCCATGAAACCATCTGGACCTGGTTTGTTGTTGTTGTTGTTGTTGTTGGGAGATTTTTAATTACATCTTCAATTTCCTCAAGTATTATGGGCTTATTTAAGCTGTCAATCTCTTCTTGGTTTAGCTTTGGTGATTCATAGGATTTCAAATATTCATCCATTTTGCTTTGGTTTTCAAATTTAGTAGAATATTTGATTTTGAAGTATTCCCATATGATTTCCTGGATCTTTTTGTTGTCTGTTGTGATGTTTCCCCTTTCATCACGAATTCTACTGATTTGGGGTCGCTCTTTTTTTCTTTTGGTTAACTGGGCTAGAGGTCTATCTATCTTGTTTATTCTCTCAAAGAACCAACTTTTGGATTCATTGATTTTTGTATTGTTTTCTTTGTTTCTATTTCATCGATTTCTGCTCTGCTTTTAGTCATGTCTTCCTGTCTGTTGCATTTAGGGTTCCTTTCTTGTTGTCTTTCAAGGGATTTTAGCTACCAAGTTATCTCATTTATTTGCGCCCTTTCTTTTTTTTTAACATTTTTTTTATTGATGCTTTGTGCATTTCATACATCATTTTCCAATTCAGTTCAGGCATATCTCCCCTTCCCTTCCCCCCCACCCCCACCCCAACCGAGATCATGCATTCTGCCATGACTGTCCTGCATATCTCTCTCAGTTTTTTTTCATTTTTTAACAGTAAGTGATAATTTATGAGTACAAGCATCCTTCATGTAAAACCAATTTGCAGGCTGTTGTGCCCAAAAACCCACAGCCCCACCTTCCAGCTGGGGGTGAGGGGTTGTATGTTTAATCAGGTTAATCAAATGAGGGTCCAGACTACATTGCTGTAGTTTCACCCTTCACCCCAATCACAGCCCTTACATTCTACCACGCCCCCTCTTCCACAGATTATTCCCTGGGCTTAGAAAAGGGGCACAGGTGGATGAGAAGCAGAACAGTCCACTCTCTCTGGAGCTGTTGTCTTGGATTCTGGTCAATTCTGGCTGTTTCCTTTCATGGGCTGACAGTCTGTCCAGGAATAACCTTTCGATCCTACTAATGAAGCACAAGCAATTAGATATATAGGTACTTAAGCAGCATTAATAGTTATGGTAGGTTACTTTGGTATAGACACATATGTTTAGATGAAATGTTGATCCACGAAGTACATTTTTTTCCTGTTAAATATGACAGGTTCTTACTGTGGCTTATGATATCTCCTAACCTGTAGAGGATGTAAGCTTGTGGCATCAGCCATGGGTCATTCCTCCAAGGAGAGAGCCAATAGCCAATATGACGATGATGAGGTTGCTCTCCAACTGTAAATTGGAGACAACTATTATAGAGGTAATCTCTTATAAAACTGGTAAAACTGCCTTCTTTAATTGACTAATAGACATAGAACTGTGAAAAGGATTACTCTGTGTTCAGAACCAAATATAACACTAAAGTCCTTAAACTATGTGCTTAAGCAAAATATATCAATGCAGGAGCTCTGACATCAGTAATGGATTATTCCACCAGGGAGATGTTGGCCAGGGGATCTAAGGCCCCAGAAAAGGTAAAGGCTCCTTGCCTCTAAACTGGGATACCTGCAAGAAAAGAGGTGATAAGGCCCTGCTGCTGAAGACCTGACGTTAACATGGGAAAGATGCATTGAGACCACACATGCAAGTGTACAGATGGCCTCTGGAATACCAGAGAGTGTTACCAAGGGCCACTAAACCAATAAAGCAAATATGGGTCTCCTTGAGTCAAGCAAGACTCCACCGTCAGCACCAGCTACACCTCACCTGCCTGGAAATAATGTGCAGCAGAGGCAGCCATATGCCTGTATATCCCAAATCTATTTGTGCCCTTTCTATTTTTTTTTTTTTGTAGGCACCCAGGGCTATAAACTTCCCTCTTAGGACTGCTTTTAAGGTGTCCCATATGTTTTGTTGTCCTATACTCTCATTGTCATTTAGTTGCAGGAATGCTTGTATTTCTTTCTTTATTTCTTCCTTGACCAATTCATTGTTCAGGAATGTGTTGTTTAGTCTCCATGTGTTCCTGTAGGTAGTAGGGCTTCTCCTGGTGTTGATATTGAGCTTTATTGCATTGTGGTCTGATAGAATGCATGAAATGATTTCAATTTTTTTTGTATTTGTTGAGAATTTTTCTGAGTCCCAGTATGTGGTCAATTTTGGCGAATGTTCTGTGGGGTGCTGAGTAGAAAGTGTAATCTCCGGTGCTTGGGTGGAATATTGGGTAGATGTTTGTGAGGTCAATTTGCTGTACAGTATTGTTCAGTTCAGATGTCTCTCTGTTTATTCTTTGTCCGATTGATCTGTCCAAGAGGCTCAGTGGGGTATTGAAGACCCCAACTATGAATATGCTGGGGTTGATCTGTGCCTTGAGGTCCTGCAGAGTTGTATTTATAAAGATTGGTGCACTGGAGTTTACTTCATATATATTCATGATTGCGAAGTCTTCATGGTTAATTTTCCCTTTAATGAGGATATAATGGCCCTCTTTGTGTCTTCTGATTGCTTCTACTTTGAAGTCTATTTTGTCTGATATTAAAATAGCAACTCCTGCTTTCTTTTTGGTATCATTTGGTTGGAATATATTTTCCATCCATTCACTTTCAGTTGGCACTTATCCTTGAGGGTGAGATGGGTTTCTTGTAGACAGCATATAGATGGATTCTGTTTCTTAGTCCATTCTCCCAGGCTATGCCTTTTGATTGGGGAGTACAGTCCATTAATATTTAAGGTAATAATTTAGAGATGTGTATTGCTTCCTTTCCTCTTATCATCCATTTACATTTCAGTCTAGGTTTCAACTTTTGCAGTTGTACTTTTAATAATTTCCCTTTCCAGGTGCCTGGTGATAGCTGCTCCTCTCCTCTGCCCTTTGAATTGCTTCAAGTATTCTATGAAGTTTTGGTTTTCTGGACATATATTCTTTCATCTTGTTTATGTCATGGAAGATTTTTCTCTTTCCTTCAACTAAAATCAATATTTTTGCTGTGTATAGTAAATTGGGTTGGCATTTGTAGTTGTTCAGCACTGGGAATGCTTTGGTCCATGTTCTCCTTGCTTTCATAGTTTGTACCAAGAAGTCACATAAGGTTTTTCCCTTATATGTAACTTGTGTTTCTTTTGTGGCTTTTAGAATTTTGTCTTTGTTTTGGGTGTCTAGTGTTTTAACTATGATATGGAGTGGAGAGTTTCCCTTGTGGTCTTCTCTATTTGATGTTCTATGTGCTTCTTGTATTTGTATGGGTTTGTCTTTTTTTAGTTTGGGGAAATTTTCATCTATTATTCTATTGAAGATTTGATCAATGTCATTCTCTTGGAATTCTTCTCCTTCCTCTATCCTGATGATGCAGAGGCTTGATCTTTTCATAATGTCCCACATTTCCTGGTTGTTCCATTCTTGTGTATTTTTAAATTTTTCATAGTCTTTACTTGAACTTTGTAGTTTTTCTATGTTATCTTCCAAGTCTAATATTCTTTTTTTCTGCTTTCTACATTCTACTTCTGAGGTATTTCCCCATTCTTTCCTCTTGATTGGATCAGTGTTCAACTTCCTTTTTTATTTTGTCTTGTATTTTCTTTACTATTTCTACTTCCTTTTCGAGGTTTTCAATCATTTCTTGTAGCTCTTTGCTTAGCTGGTTGGTTTCCTTTTTCATTTCTTCATGGGATCTTTTCAGTGTTTCCATTTCCTTCCAGAGTTTGTCAATTTCTCCCCCTAGTTCCTTCCAGAGTTTGTCATTTTCTCCTTTTAGTTCTTTCCAAAGATTATCACTCTTTCCGTCCAGGTCTTTTCTGAGTTTTTCATTCTCTCCCCTCAGTTCCATGATTTCTTTGAATATATCTCTGATTATTTTACAATCTGTTTTCTGTGCTACCTCCAGGGCAGTGTCCTTTTGGGAATCCTCCATAGTTTCCATAGATTTTAGTGTGGAATTATTCTGCACTCTTCCCATATTGTTCTTACTTCATACTCTTGGCATGTGGGTTTCCTTTTGCCTGTATTCTGATGCCTCTTCACTGTGTCGAAGGATCACTTTCTCTGATTCCTTCTCTTTATTTATTGGGTGTTGGCTTGTCTACATTTCTGGCTTTCAAATTTGGTCATATATTGGGGAGTATAGCTCACTCTCCCCTTTCTATTCTGCAAGAGCTGGGTAGGTAACATCCGTTAGGACACCCACTTAGCCCTGTGCTCCCTCTGCTGCTGCCAGAAAGTTCCTCCAATTTGATTGTCAGGCTTACTGAACACTCACTCCCTCTGGAAATCCAGGTCTGGGGGAGATGGAATACAGACTGCTTGCTTAGCCCATGTCCCTGTACAATGCAGCCTGGCTGGTCTGGGCCTGGCCACTGCTGTGTGCCTGGTGGGCCTAGCTTCTCCTTCCCACAATCCCCTACCAGATGTGGCACAGTCCCTGCCGCTTAGCTTGCCTGGCCCGGCTGCTGCTGCTAGCTTTTCCTTCCCACAATCCCCTACCAGACGTCCATCATGATATTATTTTTCGATGCTAACACCATGTTGACTTTGGCAGTAGGGTTTTACCATCCTTTTCAGCATGTACCCCCCAAATCAAATGTAAATAGCCTTTGTTTGGGAGAGCTTTTAGTGCTGCTTAGTCAAAATCTCCTTCTTAAAAGTAGTCCATAACTGGTACCATAAGTTTTATTTACCCATATGTCTCAACTGACCATGAAGTAAAATATAAAGGTAGGACATTAATCCAAAGGGACTGATATAAATGACCATCTCACCATGTTTTCTGGATATTTTGACAAATCAGCTCCCCCACTGGTAACAAAGTCTTCCATTACTAATATGTTTTATTTAACCATTAAGATTTAAAGATTTCATAATTATACCTGGCCTTGGTACCCCACTTTACTGAATTTACTTTTTATCTTTATTCCTTTAAGTGTGTGGGTTATGTGTCCAACAAGTTTCACATTTGTAAAACACTCAGACGTTAAAAAAAAAAAAACACTCAGACGTTAACATTAGGTATTGCATTAAACATAAACTATGTCCAATATAGCATGGGAATATTCCATCTCCCCAGTCCATGGAGTCAAATTCTCAAACCTGTCTATTATCCAGGAGTCTTTATTCATGCCCTCCCTGTATTTCTCAAGTTCTGACAGACTCGTTGGGACTGACTCAAGCTGCCCATCCCTGCACAATGCCAATAAGGGATGTGTCTCTGTATTATGCAGGGTTCTCTAAAGAAACAGAAGCAACAGAACAAATATATAGCTATATGCAATTTATTGATTTGCTCACATGACAGAACCCAAGGAGTCCAACAGTAGCTGCACTGCATTGGAGAGGCTGAGAATCCAGGGAACTTCTCAGTCCACAAGGCTGGATGTCTCAGTAGTCCCAATCTGGTGCTGAAGGCCCGATGGATTCCAGGAGATCTGCTGGTCTCAGTACACGCTGGGATCTGAAAGGCTGATCACAGCAGCAAGACAAACTCACCAGTGAGAGAGAGAGGCAAGCCACAGGAAAAAGGGGGCCAGCTCCCTTTGCCATGACCTTTTATGACTGCCTGCCAGCAGAAGGTAACACCCACATTTGGGGTGGGCCATCGGGTTGAGGTAGTCCAATCCAAAGATCCTTTTTCTCTTATTTGTTCTTTAGTTCAGT
Source organism: Rhizomys pruinosus (assembly GCA_009823505.1). NCBI lineage: Eukaryota > Metazoa > Chordata > Mammalia > Rodentia > Spalacidae > Rhizomys > Rhizomys pruinosus. Next base: position 2,186,263 of record VZQC01001071.1, on the reverse strand, counting down.
CAAGTTGACAACCAGGATTAACCATCACAGTCTCCCACTGCCTCTGCTGCATTTACTGACTAGCTGAGTCAGGTTGGCACTGGAACTGACTTCTTATTGTGTAGAAAACGCATATTTTCTTTTTACTGACACCATCTGGCTTCTGGGGAGGCCTGAGCCATGCAAACTGCTCCCACCCCTAGAAAGATTTTTGTCGCAAAGATAGATATTCTGTTTAATATGGGGGATTCATTACCCACCCCCTGAAAAGTTTTTATTATTTGTATACATCTTCTGAAATATTACTCAGGCTTTGGTATCTTTTTAAATGAATTTTACTTTTTATTCTTGTTTGGCAGGGATAAAGAACATCACCTGTAGAAGAATGAAATTAAACCCCTACCTCTCACCCTGTACAAAGTCAATTCCAAATGGATCAAAGACCTCAACGTGAAATCCAAAACTCTGGAGGTGATAGAAGAGAAACTTGGCAGCAGACTACAAGTCGTAGGTGTAGGAAAAGACTTCTTAAATCAGACAGCAGCTGCACAAGAAATAAGGTCGTCA
>VZQC01001071.1:2099642-2181936 GCA_009823505.1 Rhizomys pruinosus | reverse complement strand
GTTTAGGCATAACAGCCTGCAAATTGGTTTTACATGAAGGATGCTTGTACTCATGGATTATCACTTATAGCTAAAAAACGGAAAAAAAAACAAAAAAAAAAAACAGAGAAATATGCAGGACAGTCATGGCAGAATGCATGATCTCGGTTGGGGTGGGGGTGGGGGGAAGCGAAAGGGAAATATGCCTGAACTGATTTGGAAAATGATGTATGAAATGCACAAAGCAGCAATAAAAAAAAAGAATAAAGCAGAAAAGTTTAATATAGAGAAAACAAAAACAAAAACCAAACAAAAAAAAAGAACATCCCTCCAACAGATCTCATGACTGTGAGTCAGTCAAAGGAAGCAGCCAAGCAAGTCTCATAAGGATTTATTGCCATAATAATTGATTCTTAACCCAGAGAAATGCCAACAGGAACAGCTTGTTGAACAACATTTTTGCCTGTGAATCAAATAGTCCGAGGTCCCTATGTGTCATCCTGCATCTTGGTTGCATGTGAATTGGACATTTCTCGAAACTCACATTTCTCTTTGATGTTTAGATGGGCCAAACTTTCTGCTGGTTGTTCCTGGTCCATCTTTGATGGTCCAAATACAGACACTTCTCACAGGCTCCTAGATTGGATGTGGCTCTGTGTGTGGAAATATACAAGCAAACTCTCTTCCCATTCTTAGTAGTGGATTGGGGTCTTTTTATTTTCCCAAAATTGTGTTCTGCCATAGCACCAATGTTTATGAATTGGAGTTGTCATTTTATATTTAAAAATTGAAAAATTTACAAAGACTTCTGAGTCCAGAGTGCTCTGTAAACCTCATCCCGCAGGGACCCATAATCACATCATGATTTTGTATTTGTGCCATGAATAGAACAGTCTCTCTTGTTTTTAGACTTTTATATTTTGATCTATATTTTTTAATTGCAGATGCATTATATACCCATAGGTAGGAAGCAATTTGTAAAGGTCACCTAGGCCAATTCAACTGTTTTCTTTTGAACTGTTTACTGTTGTTTTAAGGAGATAAAACCCAGTTTTTCTTGAATCAAATTATCTTTGTAGGCAAAAGAAATGTCACAAATAATATTTGTACAGTGTAGAAAAATTTGGAGAACCCTTAATTTAATTCCAAGAGTGTGACTGTATATATTGTACAAGTTAAATGTAAATTAAATATTAACAACAATTTGTATCCCCAATTATCTTAAGTGTTGCCATTTTTATATTTAAAATATTTAGTAAATATTTTTATATTTAAAATATTTAGTAAATTTTATTTAATATAGGGATTTTAATTTTTACTAAAACTTTCAATACCATATAATGGATAGATAAAGCTTGAGAAAAAACTGCACATTTTTAATAAACCTTGACTAGGTGCACATTTTTTAAATTTTATTTAATTTTTTATGTGTATAAATATACTGCCTCCATGTAGGTTTGTGTACCAGTGTCATGCATTGCTGTGGAGGTCAGAAGAGGGTGTTAGATTCCCCTGGAACTGGAGTTAAAGATGGTTCTCAGCCACCATATGGGTGCTGGGGATCGAACCTGGGTCCTCTTCAAGAGTGGTTGGTGCTCCTAACTGCTAGGCCATCTCTACAGCCCCACATTTTCTTTTTTTTAACCACTTGACTGAATTATGAACTTAGAGAAATTAAGCTTATTTTTATATCTCCAAATTTTATTTATTATAACATACCCCCTTAGACCTTTATTACTTGTATAGACTTTTATTATCTCTATAGAAATTTTAATTAAAATACTTTTACATATAAAGATGGAAAAGTTATTTCAAACACATTATTCTAAAGCATAAATTTTAAGATTTTTTAAGTTTTGGAACAGGCTTTAAATGACCAATTAGGTTTAAATGTTTGGAGATCCTTTACCCAGGCTTGGCACATAATTCTGATTTCTCCAAAGATGTTTTACCTAGCAGTTAAATGTCCTAAATTCAAATATTGGAATGGATTGCATTCAAGAATAGAAGTAATTATTTCTTAAAAACAACTTATATCCTTAAAGACTAAGAAATTTCTCAAAATTTAACAGCTTTAATTTACACAAGAACTGGTTAGAGGTTACAAAAAAAAGTCTCAAATGTTTAAGGAAGGTAACCAGTAGGTGGCAGTATATACCCAGCAAAACATTCATTCAATACTATACATTTATAATGTCATTATTTATCTTTAAAAAATTAATAAAGAGAAATAAAATATAGATAAACAATGATGAACTTTATTGAAATTAATTTATCTGTTATAATGAGATTAGTTATCTTTAGTAAAGACAAATATAATATAGATAAACAATGATCACTTTTGTTGAAATTAATTTATTCGTTAGCTGTTTGATTATACTAATAGACATAAGTCTGGCAAGGAAAAGCGAATTCCACGCCAGAGTTGGCATTTAATATGTCCAATCTGCATGTAAATATACATATATAATTTATATGAGCAATTAAAATTTGATAATAGCAATAGTATGAAACAAATAGCCTTTATGAGCTGGGTTTATCCATACTTGTTTAGATAGGTGGATCTCTGTGGGTTCAAGGCCTGCCTGGACTACAGAGCGAGGTCCAGGACACCTGCTACTAAAAGGGAGACCCTGTCTCAAAAATACAAATATATATATATNAACTCACAAAGATCTGAATGCTTTTATGAGCTGGGTTTATCCACACCTGTTTATAGTTGTCTCTTTAATAGACAGAAACTTGTAAAGTCATAAGACATTAAAATATAAACAAGCATTCACACACATGCATCCATAGTTTTTAAGGTGGCCTTTAGGGAGGAAATTGCATTGTTTTTTCATACTCGAAGAGAAACAAAAAGCAGCTTTAAAAAAATCTCTCCATTTAAGTTGGAACAACATTTTTAGTTCATGTTGTTAATAAAAAGTTTTACTAATGGTAGCAAGAGGCAGTTCATTTCAGCCAGCGCTTCCTTGTAGCAGTTGTTTTGAAATTCCATAAGCAGACGTGGCTGGCTTCAATTTATGGAAATCCACTTGCCTTTGCCTCTGGAATGCTGAAATTAAAAGCCTGTTTTATAACAAGTTAATTTCAAAAGACAATTCAAAGTAGATTTAAACACTAGGTACAAGCTGAATTGTTACTGGAGGGCAACTTTCCCGAGAGCCATTGGCCCCATAGTTGATGTGCATACATCAGGCCGATAGGGTAGGGCAGAGCACAGTCCATGTGTTGTCAGGAGACCTAAGAATTAAAGAAACCTTTCCTTTTACCAGGGGATTTCCCCTCCCCCCAAAATTTAGGAATGCATTAAGATTAACTAATGAATAAATCCTTTAAGGTGAGACAAGTATAAAAGACCAGAATAAATTTTAATACCTAGGACTTTTAATTAATTAAACACACATACACATTTATGTGTGTGATAAATATTTGTTTAGAGTACAAGTGTTTATAAACAAAAATATATTTTGATTAGGCATGCCAAGATGCCAAGATAGAATATGAAACTGCGCCAGTTAAGGGTGCTTCTGTTGCATAGTGGTACTGGCCTATGGAGTTTCCAGGAAATTGTTAATTTTCAGAGCCATCATGCTGTTACTAAATTGATTATTTCCCAGACATCCTGTCATGGTGAGGAGGACTATTGGACCATGGCTTTTCCATGGAAACTGGTAATTTCCACTGGCATCAGCCCCCCAGCTATGAAATTGATTATTTCAAAGCCAATACTGTGAGAGTGATTAACCCGTAACCACATATATACCTTGCCTTAGAGTCGTTTACTCCTCAAGTCCTTTGCTAAGTAGCCCCATACCAGCTGAAAGGTTAATTGCCTCCACACATTAATGTTCAGTCAGGAGTTGATTACTCCTTGCTAGCTGAAAATATAACCTCAGGACTGATAGACCTTGCTGTTAGGCCAGCAAAGAGCACACAAATTAAAGAGGATCAAGTTAGATGAAGCAAATCTTAGAAATCCAAAGAACCATGAAATCCACAAAAAGCCAAAGTACAACACAATTCTATTCCAAAACAGGTTGAAACAATAATTAAACCTTCTAAAATGGTGACCAAGACACATTGTAAAACGTTTAAAACATATTAGAACTGTTGACAATGTCATTTTTTAACTTTCAGTTTTAGGAGCAAAATATGTTTCTTTGAAAAGCTGCTGAAGCTGGCTGTAAAAAAAAAATCCCTTAATTTGGATTAAAAGGGCCTGAGACTCTGCTTGTCAGAATTACCTACCAGCTTAATTAACATTAGAAAAAGTTCTAGGAAACCATGGAATTAGGGCATAGCTACTTTCAGTAGAAATTCTGAGAGATGTAGGAAAAATTCTCTTTAACTGGTAGTTTTACTACAATATTTTAGAAATTTGGAAAATAAGGAGAAATGACAAAGGAGAACATTTATTTCTTTTAAAATTTGGAAGAGATCTAATTTGTTTAAGAAAGAGAAAGTGGGCAGAAGGCCTATGTCAGCCTATGGAAGTTTTAGCTCAATAAAATAGTCTGAGCTCAAATAGTCATCTGCAGAAAGCAAGACTGGGGGGTGGGAAACAGTTCTCCACAAGGGAGAACAAGACAGGTATTTGATATTAGAATCCAAATATCATTTTAGGCCTCTAAAATTATTAAAAATGACCCCAAGGCCAATCCTGAGGCTGATACTTTCATGAATATAAGATTGATTATTCCAGTAGCCAGCACACAGACACAAAGTTAATTGGCTTCATGGTCAAAGTTACCTGGGAAGCTGATGGCTTCCACAACCTGCACTGGTGAACAATTAGCAAACAAGTGGTTGGGGGGATGGTACAGACCAGGATACTGCTGATTTGCCATAGACCCACATGCAAGTTGATGGCTTTGTGGGCTGTGATGCTTACTCCTGGGTGTCAACTTGACTGGACTAAGGAAGAAATAAGAGAAAAAGGATCTTCAGATTGGACTACCTCAACCTGGATGGCCCACCCCAAATGTGGGCATTACCTTCTGCTGGCAGGAAGTATTAAAGGCCATGCAAGAGGGATCTGGTCCCTTTTTTCCTGCGGCTTGCCTCTCTCTCACTGGTGAGTTTGTCTTGCTGCTGTGATCAACCCTATGGATCCCAGCGTGTACTGAGACTGGCAGATCTCCTGGAATCCATTGAGCCTTCAGCACCAGATTGGGACTACTGAGACATCCAGCCTTGCGGAATGAGCAGTTCCCTGGATTCTCAGCCTCTCCAGTGCAGTGCAGCTACTGTTGGATTCCTTGAGCTCTGCCACGTGAGCAAATCAATAAATTGTATATAGGTATATATTCGTCCTGTTGCTTCTATTTTTTTAGAGAACCCTGACGAATACATGGGCAAAGTTGTAGGTGGAGAGGTGGTAGCTTCTGGGCCCTACCAGGCCAGGAAATCGACATTTCCATGGCTTGTATGCAGGCTGATGTTTTCATGAACAAAACTGTGGTTAGTCAGGCAAGGAAATTGTCAGTTTTTTGGCTTTCATATAAGCTGATGGATTCATGAACCAGGCCAGGTAACTGCCAGTTTCCTCCATGAGAGAAAACTTTTTAATAGCAAAGAACAAGGCTTGTGGGGTTCTCATACCCAAATTTATTCAGGACTCTTTCAAGCTCCAAGTTTGGGGGCCCAGTTGGAAAAAGTGATCAGTTCCATGGTGAGACATTCTGTGGGAAAAGCACGTGCATTTATGCACAGCTCAAGTATATATGGCAGAGAGCAATTCCAAGTAAAAAATGGCCATTTATTAAATTGCAACATGTCATTATGTAGGCAACATGAGATCGCCTATCAGGGGCCAATCCTAGAAACTGTATCATCAATTCATCCATGTTCATAAATATAATCAAAGGTCCTGTGACCGTCTCTTGTGTCTCTGAGACATGCTGGTTGGAAATGTACACCTAAACTCAGATAAGACATGCCCACATTAAAGCTTTGAATTGTTTTAGCTGTTTCATTCAGCTCTTTATTTGTGTTTTCAAGGTCTTCATTAAGATTTTTTTATATTCATATCTGTTTTTAATTTGTTGAACATAGTTATAATTGCCTTTTTGAAATCATTGTATTGTTCATCTGCTAGGTTGTCATTCTCTGGAAACATCATAATTGGGCTATTTTCCATAGTAGCCATATTATAATGGTCATTTATGATCTCTGTGTTTTTCTTATGAGACCTAGGCATTTGGATTGGATAATGGTATTTCTCAGTATGTGGGTAAGTGATCTCATTTTCTTTGTTGATTTTTTTTAGTTTATTTGTTGTTTCCCAAACTTGTCAGAATTATGGCCCATCTGATCAGTTCTTGGTGTTCAGTTCTGAGGCCACTTAATGTCAATGTGCAAATGTAGTGAAAGACATCTTCTCAGTTCAGCTATAGATAGGTGCAACATTTTAGTTGAGACTCCATGATTAACACCATAGTGTCCTACACCAAATGTATAGGATGAAGGAAGGCAATGTGAACAGGTTAACTGACAGGTAGCATGGGAGCTCACAGATCGTGGGGTCCCATAGTACAGATGGTAGAGTTCATGTGAGGTCTCAGGTCTGGAGTTTGGGACTGCAAGTCTTAGACATGAAAGGATCCCTGTAACTTAGGCTGGATTGAGAGTTGAGATTGCAGAAAATCATTTACTTTTTTAACACTGGATGGCACAGTAAGGCCTGTGATGATACAAGATCTCCATGATCCAATGAAATCTAAGAACTAATATGACTAGTGCTAGGAAGTCTCAGATTTAGAGCTCAGGGTTCATGTCTCAGGCAGGGAGGGATACTGGAGACTCTGGTTGGGCTGAGAGCTGAGATGTCAGACAGTGACTTAATCTGCCAAAATTTGACTAGCAAAATTATTAGTGGTAGTATAGGATCCCTATTACATAAAGCTTAAAGTCTTAAAGCAAAGATGACAGGAACTAATGCATCTCAGGGATGACACTCTTTACTCTGTACCTAAAGTTTTGATAATTTAGGGTTGATATTGTTTGCTTATTCACAGTCATCTACTGCTTTATCCAACCCCTAGAAGCTTCTACTTTTGGATATAGCTACTCCATCTTAGAATCCCTCCTGCAAAATGCAATTTTCCACTACACATAGAGTCATATATCAGGGCTCAAGTGAGAAGACTAAACTAATGTTTTGTAGTGAATTCATCCTTCCATTTTTATATTGAAGCTCTAAAGACACAATATGATTATATTTGAATACAGGGACTTTAAGGTGGTGACTAAGTGTAAAGTGGATTATAAGTATGGTATTGTAAACTTACAAGGATTATATTCACATAAAAATAAGACAGATAAAGGATGCTTGTGAAATTAGAGAAAAGCTATATGAAAATGTGGTAAAAAGACTGTTAGCCAGATAACTTCACCAGAAATGAGCCTTAAAGAATGTCAGGATTATAGACTTTTTGACTGCAGAACTGAGGGAAAAAATCCCTGTTGTTTAAGCCAAAATATATGGCATTATATTATAAATGAATGATAAATTCACCTAGAAACACACATTTATTCTTTAATTTTGCCATAAAATACAAGGTACTCACAAAATTTCTTTCTCATAGTATGAATATTTTTCTCCTACTTTCAAGTTCTAAAGATTATAAAATTGTTGCCTGCCAGTGTTATTTAAGTATCTACATTTACTACACTTATTTGCTGCTCAAATAACTTAAATCGTAATAAAAAATAAACAAATGAGCACAAAACTCAAATGTCTACCAATAGGAGAACACAGAAAGAAATTCTGTAGTCCATTCATACATCAAAATAATATTAAGTAATTTAATGGAAGAGCTAATGTCAAAGAATAAGAATGACAGTGAACAGAGTCCAATGGATGAACTTACACTGAGGAAAATCTGTGATCACAAACTTGATAGGACTTAGCATGTATGACAGAATGCATGAAATCTGGTGGGTAGAATATGAGATATTGCAAATAGAGAAGTTGATGTTTAAATATAATTAAGATATATTGTATGAAATTAACAAAAATTCAATAAAATATACATTTAAAAAAAGAATGATGGGTGAATGAATGAAACACCTGAATATGATTCTATAGATTTATGAATCTCCAAAATAAGTATTTTATATCTCCTTAATTTATTGATTACAAAATTAAAAAGTTGAGGTTGGAGAGTTGGCTCAGCAGTAAAGAGTACTGTCTTGCAGAGGACCAGGGTTCAATTTCCAGCACCCACATGACACTAAAATTAAACTGTTCAGTTTACAGAATGTTACTTCCTTCAGTTTCTATTGAGTATGTACTAGGTGATGGAGATATATGTCTGGAAATAGGAAGGTTATGAAAACTCAGAATTGGCAACAAACCACCTGGAGCAAAGCTGTGTGATGTTTAGACCAAATTGTCATACTTTCACACTCAGCTCTATATTTTCTATTTGTTCTATTTACATTGATAAAGTAATGACATTCTTATAAAATTCAATTTTTCCACTGGTCTACAATATTGAAGACCATCTCCACAGTAACTCTGGTCTTCATTCTTCTGCAAGGTGACAAATACAAATATTTTCACATATTAAATGAAGAAAGCACATTGAATTCAAAGAAACACAGCTATAAGTGAGTATGATACCTTCTGGAATATTGCCTAAGTGCAGATTGATTATAAATGGCCTTCAGTAAAGTATGTAAATAATTAATTAGGCAGGAAATGAGAAATGCCCGTTTTACTGCAAGAAAACTAGTGATATTCCCTTTTTCTTTATTGGAAAGTTTTTTAGCACAGATGAATACCAATAATATGATCAAATATTCTTTAATACCATACTGCTAGTTTATTTTCTTTCCTTTTCATAAATGTGAATTTTATTATACATGCTTTATTGTTGATAGAGTAAAAAGAAAGACTCTGCTCTAGAAGATGCAGCACTCCTTCATGGTTCCTTAGATATATAACAGTGTCCTATTCTCAGATATTACCTTCCATGATTCAGCCCTTCCAACCAATATTCAGGCGTTAGAACACAATAATTTTTAGAACTTCAATTCTCAACAGTGATGATTTTTATTTATATAAAGTAACTAAAATTGTCAGTTTCTACTTGAGCATCATCTGTCTCCTGAATTCTTCCCTAGATTTCTCACTCAGTATTAGTTTCTATAAACTTCCATGAGATGAATAAATATACAGGTATACCATGAATACATAAATCTACAGTCCTTCATATTGTATGTGACAGTAAAATGTTTTTCAGATGTAAATAATGCCAAAAGAAAAGAAGTTTCAGTTATAAAAAATTTAGTTATTCTTGGGTCTTAAAGGATGGCTCAGGGGTTAAGAGCACTGGGTATTTTTGCAGAGGACCTGGGTTTGAATTCCATCAACCATATTGTGGCTAACAACCAACTATATCTTCAGGTCCTGGGAAATCCAATGTCTTCTTCTGACATCCACAGGTATTTTAAGATGGGTGCACTTAGATACGTGTAAGCATTACACTCATGCACCTAAAATAAAAATAATTTATAAAATATTTTTAAAATCTTATTTTTTCTCTTGGATGTCCTATTATATAAATAACTTGGAAATCACTGTTAGGGGCCAGGTCCAGCCTATGAGCCTGAATCTTGGCCTTATATATACATGTTTCCTCCATTCCAGCTGCTATAAGGTGTACCAGCCACACTGAACAACCCCCTCTCCAGACCAGGCAGTGCTATTGCACACAAAGAGTTTCACAGCCCCCAAACCGCCCCCCCCCCCGTCTTCCGAAATTATATGGATTGTGGAAGCTTTTATTAATGGTTAGGTGTCACCTGATGCATGTGGTAAAAATTACCTGATGTGGGGTCACTTTGTCACAGTAGCTTGTGAGTAGTACCACAAGGAAATTAACTATAGCCTTGTCACGGGGTCATGGTAGCATACATAAACCCATCCCTGGGGGCTCAGTAGAGGGTAATCGTGGATGCTGGTAGCAGTGATTCATTACCAAGCTCTATATGGATTTCTCTATTTTCACTAGTGTGTGGCAGCTTGCAATTAGAATTGAAGCCAGCATGCTGGGTGGGAAGGATGTGTGTGACATCTGTGTTTCCTGTCTTTCTCTTCCTTGCTCTATTCCCCACACTTGAGAACCTAACAGTACTGCTGTAGACCTACCTCCTCATATTAACGAGTTTCTTTTCCTCTCTGTCTGTATGTCCTATCTTCTCTCTTTGCTTATCTTGCATACCTGTCCTACTGATATCCAGCTTGCTCTATCGAGGAACCACACTCCTCCCCCAAAAAAACTGACCATATAAAGTCTCTGGGATTGTTAAGGGAGTCTAGAGATTGATATGAATAGAACTCCTTGTATCCTCTCACAAGAGTTCTTGGGCAGGTGAGTTCCTGTCCATATTTATAATGATGGAAGTCTGGATGTGACTGCTGAAATTCCTGTTGTTCCTGTCTCTGCCCATGGCTTCTGTGCTGACCATCTCTAATCAGAAGACCTCACATGAAGATGTCAAGAAACGGAGCCATTGGGCATGTGGTTTCTTGGGATGATGCCATGGTTAAAAATGGCAACCTAGGGCTGGAGAGATGGCCTAGTGGTTAAGAGCGCCAACCACTCTTACAGAGGACTCGGGTTCTATCCCCAGCACCCACATGGCAGCCAAGAACCGTCTGAAACTCCAAGTCCAGGAGAATTCCAGTTCCAGGGGAATCCGACACCCTCTTCTGACCTCCTTGGCATTGCACGACACGGGTGCACACATGTGCATGCAGACAGTACATTCATACACATACCGAAATAAATAAAATTTTTAAAAAAGGCGACCTATAGGTAGCAGTAAAATCTTCCAGTGATATCTGGTCATGGGTCACCAGATAAATCATGTCCTCCTTGGAATTTCTTTCTTTGATCAGTTTTAAAATCCATATAAGCTGTGTTTTCTATATTTGGCTATAACTTTCTGGAGCTAGAGTTTCCCTTATACATTTCACCTCATGTTAAGCTTTTCTTTTTGTATCAATTGATCTGGGCCAAAGAAATTACTCGCACTGGGAGAGGATTTCTATAATAAATGTATAAAACAAAAATGGCCATATCGTTCTATTCTTCCTATAGTGTTAAAGAGAAAAAATTTAAAAAGATGCAACAGAGAGAAAGAGAGAGTCAGAGAGAGAGAGAGAGAGAGAGAGAGAGAGAGAGAGAGAGCGCAAGACCAAGATATCAAGGTAGAAAGGTGAAGAGAATAATAAAAGAATTAGGACAGAGTGTCTTAACAAAGAGAAGACCAAGATAACAATGCTGTGAGTGGAATTCCTTCTTTGACTTGAGAGTCTACAACCAGTGATGGCACCAAAATACACCAAAACCGATTTCTGATGAAATGGAGCTTAGAAATTCCCAAAGTGCCAAAGTGGCAGCATTGCTTCTGTTCAGTTACCACCACAGATATCCAGTGCAACATGGTTCACAGGAGAAGCTATCATTAGATCCTCACATGTTAGTTGCATCTTACTTTAGATTTTGTGATTTTTGCTATTGACCTTGTGCTTATTGACATTTTATACAGTCTGGAATTGATCCACTGTTTAAATATTTTAAAAAATCATTCAAGATTAATTAAAATGTATTATCATAGATGTGACCCTTTGAATCCAACATGGACTCATTCTTAAATGAAATGCCTCAGGGCTGGAGAGATAGCCTAGCTGTTAAGAGCACCGACTGCTCTTGCAGAGGACCTGCGTTCGATCCCCAGGACCCACATGGGTGCTAAGAACCTTCTGTAACTCCAATTCCAGGAGAACTTCAGTTCCAGGGGAATCCGACACTCTCTTCTGACCTCCATGGCATTGCACGACCCGGGTGCACAAACCTACATGCAGACAGTACATTCATACACATAAAGAAAGAAATGCCTCAGAACAATTAAGAATATAAAAAATAGCATTAAGTATTTATGATTATATAAATAATTTTCTTTGGGAACTTAGATGAACTATAAGAGAAAAAAGAATTAAAGAATATACCTAAATAGAAAATTACTTGAAGAATGGGTAAGTTAATACATCTGACATTTGAAACTGATGTGTTACAAACATAGCACTTAGCTAATACTAATAGTAGTAATATTAAAATAATTGAAACATTAAGTTACAAAACTGTGAACACTGAGCAATATAGTGATGAGGTTTTAGGTATATCTGCTAAAAGCAGCCCATCTTGGAGCCAAAGTTTTGAGATGATAGCATTCCCTTCATCTATTCACCACCACACAGGAATGACAGTGTATGCAGCTCATATGATGCTTCATAGATTCAGATCCATACTGACAACCATGCACTGGTGACCAGGAGTGGTGATCTGCCTCCATTGCAGGAACTGATGCACTGATGTGAGAGATATGAATTAAATATGGAGTCAAACTCATTTTCTCAAGGCTCTGAGTATCTGCAGCTTTAGCTTGCTTCTGTTACGGGCTCCATGACAGGGTTTATGAGTCTGAGGTTCCATCTCCATGAGCCTAGAGGGTAAGGAATAAGACTATAGGCAGTGACACAGCCTGGCAAGTTGATACACATGAGTGCATTTGGAAACGTGAAGGCTATAAAACAAGAAAGTCAATTCCCAGACAGGAGAAACTCCTTTTGAGTTGTTTGCCAAAGTGGTCCAAGTCATTTCCAAAACAACACAAGGTATTGCCAAAACCCTGGATTGCATGCTAAAACCTGATGATAAGACCTATTGCTGAAAACAGGACATACTTCAGAAGGAGGAATTGGAGCAATGAAGCTTGAACTGACCTAAAATCTTCCTCCCTAAAAACCAGCACTCATTCTATCAGAGGATACTGTGAAAGCTGCTAAAGCAGAAAACAAATTAATGATCCAACCCAACTGTAAAGCCTATTAACAACAAAAATGACATACTATCTACTGGTGAAATATTGGCACTTTCATGTTAGGGTTAATAACAGCTGTCTAATTGGAATTAAATACAGTTCAATGTGAAATAAGTCTTGTGTGGCAGTTGAAGTGTAAACATAGACAATTATACTATATGTGACACTGGAAGTCATAGATTATAGAGGAAAATCTATGTCTGTCATATACCTAGACAAACCTATTTTCTTACTGTATGCTAAATATGAACCCTTATATTAAAAGAAAAGTATACCTCTTATCACTCATCAAAGAAGCTTCATTTCGCTTCTAGAGATTATAGAGTTCCTCAGTTGGTCGGACCCAGAGAAAAAGTGTCTGAGATGCCCAGCCCTAAGTGACAAATCTACAATGCCATGTGCACACTTAAGGTTAAAAGAACATAGAAGAACAAGGGGCAGATGGAATACTAATGCATCTCTCAAAACTCAAACCAAAGAACACTAGTTTAGTTTTCATTCATTTGTAGTGTACTATCTCATATTTTTGTTAGTAAACTTTGTTTTTTCACACTTTCATACATTAGCATTGTGGTTTTGGTTCTTATCCCTCTTACTTTTGTTTTTTCTTAGTGTCCTAGAGAGTTTAATCAGGGCTATCTATGTGATCATGAGTTTGCAAATAATACCAGAGCCTTGATACCTTTAAAAATTAGATAACTGTGGCAAAAAGAACTCTGTTTGATGAGCGGTGAAAAGTATATTGTTTGTAAATATAAGGGTATTTATTTTGGATATAGTAAGAAATTACATTAATCAAGTGTTTTTAGCTAAAGTGTTACCTCATTTATCTGTGCTCTTTCTGATTATTATTATTATTATTATTTTTTTTTTTAATGTAGGGACACAGGGCTATAAAATTCCCTCTTAGGACTGCTTTTAAAGTGTCCCATAGGTTTTGTGTTGTACTGTCATTGTAGTTTAGTTCCAGGAATGCTTTTTTTTCTTTCTTTCTTTATTCCTTGACCCATTCATTATTCAGGAGTGTGTTGTTTACTCTCCATGTGTTATTGTAGGTAGCAGGGCTTATGCTGGTGTTGATATTGAGCTTTATTGCACTGTGGTCTCATAGAATGCATGAAATTATTACATTTTTTTTGTTTTTGTTGAGGTTTTTTTCTGTGTCCAAGTATGTGGTCAATTTTGGAGAATGTTCCCTGGGGTGCTGACTAGAAAGTATATTCTCTGGTGCTTGTGTGGAATATTCGGAAGATATCTGTGAGGTCTACTTCCTGTATTGTATTGTTCAGTTCAGATGTCTCTCTGTTAATACTTTGTCTGGTTGATTTGTCCAAAGGACTCGGTGGGGTATGAGTGTGCTGGGGTTAATCTGTGCCTTGAGGTCCTGTAGAGTTGTATTTATAAAGGTAGGTGCACCGGAGTTTGGTGCATATATATTCATGATTGTGAAGTCTTCATGGTTAATTTTCCCTTTGATAAGGATATAATGGCCCTCTTTGTCTCTTTTAATTGCTTCTACTTTGAAGTCTATTTTGTCTGATATTAAAATAGCAACTCCTGCTTTCTATTTGGTACCCTTTGCTTGGAATATTTTTTCCAACCTTTAATTTTAAGTTTGTCCCTATTCTTGAGGGTGGGATGGGTTTCCTTTTTTTTTTAAAAATAATTATTTATTTTATTTTTTTTGTATGTGTATGAATGTACTGTCTGCATGTAGGTATGTGCACCCGTGTTGTGCAATGCCCCGGAGGTCAGAAGAGGGTGTCGGATTCCCCTGGAACTGGAGTTAAAGATGGTTTTCAACTGCCATGTGAGTGCTGGGGATCAATCCCGGGTCCTCTGCAAGAGTGGTCAGCACTCTTAACTGCTAGGTCATCTCTCCAACCCCAAGAGATGGGTTTCTTGTAGACAGTATATCAATGGATTTGTTTCCCAATCAAATCTCCCAGTCTATGTCTTTTGATTGAGGAATTTAGTCCATTAATATCCTTGAAGGTGAGATGGGTTTCTTGTAGACAGTATATCAATGGATTTGTTTCCCAATCAATTCTCTCAGTCTATGCCTTTTGATTGGGGAGTTTATTCCATTAATAAAGGGTATAATTGAGAGTTGTGTGTTGCTTCCTTTCAACAACAAATAAACCCTAAACATAACAGACAGGAAGAAATAACAAAAATCAGATCACACTTTAATGAAATAGAAACAGAGAAATCAATACAAAAACTCAATAAATCCAAAAGTTGGTTCTTTGAGAGAATAAACAGGAAAGATGGACCCCTAGCCCAGTTAACCAAAAGAAAGAAAGAGCAACTCCAGATCAATAGAATTCATGATGAAAGGGGAAATATCACAACAGACAATGAAAAGATCCAGGCAATCTTATGGGAATACTTCAAAAACCTATACACCACTAAATTTGAAAACCTAAGAGAAATGGATGAATATGTGCAATCCGGGGAATTGCCAATGCAAAACCAAGAAGAGACTGACAGCTTAAGGAGACCAATAATATATGAAGAAATTGAAAATGTAATGAGACCTCCCAACTAAAAAAAAAGCCCAGGTCCAGGTGGTTTCATAGCAGAATTCTATAAAACATTTAAAGAGGATTTACAACCATTATTACTCAAATTGTTCAAAAGGATACAAGCAGAGGGAAATCTCCCATATTCCTTCTATGAAGCCAACATCACTCTAATACTAAAACCAGGCAAGGATGCAACCAAAACAGAGAACTACGGACCCATATTATTAATGAACTCAGGAGCAAAAATTCTCAACAAAGTACTTGCAAACCCACATCAAAAACATCATTCACCATGATCAAGTTGGATTCATAACAGTGATGCAGGGATGTTTCAACATACAAAAATCAGTAAATATCATAAAACACATAAATAGACTGAAGGACAAAATCCACAGGATCATCTCAATAGATGCAGAAAAAGCCTTAGACAAAATCCAGCACCTGTTCATGATTAAAGTACTGGAAGGAATTGGACTGGAAGGATCATTCCTCAACATAATCAAAGCCATATATAAGAAACCCACAGCCAGCATCATTGTAATTGAAGAAAAGTTAGAAGGATTCCCCATAAAGGTAAGAACATGACAAGGCTGCCCCTTGTTGCCATTCCTCTTCAATATAGTGCTTGAAGCAGTGGCTAGGGAAATAAAACAAGAAAAGGAAATTAAAGGAATACTAATGGGAAAAGAGGAAGTAAAACTATCCCTTTTTGCAGACAATATGATAGTTTACCTATGGGATACTAAAATCTCCACCAGAAAACTCTTAAGAAACTATTAAGAGTTTCACTAAAGTGGTGGGATACAAAATTAACCTAGGAATATCAGTAGCTTTTCTTTACACCAACAACAAGTAACTGAAGAAGGAATACAAGGAGAGCTTTCCAATCACAATAGCCTCAAAAACAATAAAATAGTGGGGCTGGAGAGATATCCTAGTGGTTAAGAGCACCGACTGCTCTTGCAGAGGACCCCAGTTTGATCCCCAGTACCCACGTGGCGGCTAAGAACCAACCTTAACTCTAATTCCAGGAGAACTCCAGTTCCATGGGAATCTGAGACCCTCTTCTGACCTCCACAGCATTGGACGACAAAGGTGCACAAACCTACATGCAGACAGTACATTCATACACATACAAAAATAAATAAAATAAAAAACACAATAAAATAGCTAGGAACAAACCTAACCAAAACCACCCGAAGAAGGAGATTAAAGAAGACATCAGAAGATGGAAAGACCTCCCATGCTCATGGATTGGAAAAATTAATATAGCAAAAAAATCCATTCTACCCAAATTCATATAATGATTCAACACAATTCCAATTAAAATCCCAAGGACATTCTTCACAGGCTTGGAAAAAAATTCTTAAATTCATATGGAACAACAAAAGACCCTGAATAGCCAAAGCAACCCTGAGGGAAAAGAACAATACAGGGTAATTTCTATAACAGACTTCAAACTATACTACAGGGTTATAGTCATAAAACAACATGGTACTGGCACAAAAACAGACCTGTTGACCAATGGAATAAAACTGAAGATCCAAACTTGAGCACATACAATTTTAGCTACCTCATATTTGACAAGGGGGCCAAAAATACTCAATGGAGGAACAACAGCATTTTCAGCAAATGGTGTTGGCAAAACTGGACACCATTGTAGAAGAATAAAATTAAACAATTACCTCTCACCATGTACAAAAATCAACTCCAAATGGATCAAAACTTCAACGTGAAACCCAAAACTCTGAGGGTGATAGAAGAAAAAGTTGGCAGCAACTTACAAGACATAGGAAAATTCTTTCTAAATCCCACAGCAGCTGCAGAGGAAATAAGTTTGACAGTTAACAAGTGGGACCTTATTAAACTCAAAACATTCTGTACAGCATAAGAAACCAACAGGGAAGTGAAGAGAAAACCCACAGAGTGAGAGGAAACCTTCACTGCTCATACATCTGACAGGGCATTAACTTCCAGAGTATATAAACTACTCAATAGACAAAGAAGTAAGGAAACAAATGACTCACTCAAAAGATGGAGTAGAGCTGAGCAGAGACTTCACAAGCGAGGAAATAGAGATGGCAGAGAAACATTCTTTTTTTTGGGGGGGGTCTTTTCGAGACAGGGTCTCCCTGTAACCCCAGCTGTCCTGGAACTCACTCTGTAGACCAGGCTGGCCTTGAACTCACAAAGATCCGCCTGCCTCTGCCTCTCAAGTGCTAGGATTAAAGGCATGCACCACCACGCCCGGCTGGCAGAGAAACATCTTAAAAAGTGTTCAGGCCGGGCGTGGTGGTGCGCGCCTTTAATCCTAGCACTTGGGAGGCAGAGGCAGGCGGTTGTTTGTGAGTTCAAGGCCAGCCTGGTCTACACAGTGAGTTCCAGGACAGGTGGAGCTACAGGGAGACCTGTCTCGAAAATACCAAAAAAAAAAAAAAAAAAAAAAAAAAAAAAAAAAAAAAAAAAAAAAAAAAAAAAAAAAAAACTGTTCAACATTTCTAATAATTAAGGAAATGCAAATTAAAACCAATTTAAGATATCTCATCCCAATAAGTCTGGCAAGGATCAACAAAACAAATGTTACTAAGTGCTGCAGAGGGTGTGAGGGAATGGGAATACTCACCCACTGCTGATGGGAATGCAAACTTGTACAAACACTATGGAAAGCAGTATGGAGATCCCTTAAAAGACTCAAAATAAGCCTACCACCTGATTCAGCCCTACTACTTCTGGGAATATATCCATCAGATTATTACTACTGCAGAATTACGTGTACAGCCATGTTTATTGCACCTCTCTTCACAATAGCAAGGAGCTGGAACCAACCCAAGTGCCCCTCAACCCACAAGTGGATAGAGAAAATGTGGTACACATACACAATGGAGTTCTATGCAGCGGTAAAGAAAGATGACATCATGAAATTTTCAGGTAAATTGATGGAACTAGAAGGTTTTATCCTAAGTGAAGTAACACAATCTCAGAACAAACAAAAGACGAATGGTATCCCTCAACTGTGAATGCTAGTACAAAGTACCTACTTGTAAGACAAACTGAGCAACATTGACATTATAATCCTCATGATCTAAATATAACTGTGCTCTTGCATTGAGAATCCCTAAACAGGTTCTAGAGCTGACCTAACATTTATTTTCAGACCTAGAGTTTTAATATATGATGGAGGGTAGGTGTGCCTCTTTTAGAGTAAAATGTAAAGATATGAATCAAGAAATACGATATGGAAATAACATACAGTTTATCCAAAGGATACAATTTTAATATAGTCGCAATATAACAGGCTGGTGACTTTCCAGGTGCTTAACGGCCATACTTAATGTCCATACCAATTTGGTCAAGGGATCTAAGGGATAACTTTGCTTCTTGCCCTCTGAGGTCAACCAAGTCTCAGGGGATTATGCTAGGGGCATCTCTTGAAATGTACTGCATATGTGGGTCACCAGTCTTCCTGTTCAGTGAGTTCTTGGAGAGCCACTTATGGGACTTCAGGCAGTGTCCAGTCTATAAAGAGGAAAGTCCGCTCCTGCTTCAGAAAAGGAAGCCTTTTCTAGCAAGACCTAATTTTGCCTTCAAGCAGATGGAACTGGTAAATGAAAAGCTGAAAGGAGCAAGGTGCTCCCACCCTTCTCCCCCCAAAAAAAACCCTAGAGAGTCCTGAGGACCACATCCTCAACTGACCTCGAGAAAACAAAAATAAAATCCTTGGTTAATCTGGGCTAACTGTGTGGCCTTAAGCATTCAAAATGAAAGTACAACCAGAAATAAATAATCAGTAAGAACAGAGAAACTGTACTGCAGACAAAAAACATGACATCTTAGTAAAAAGATAAAAAGAAAAAATAAAAATAAAAAAAGAGAGAGTACTGTGGTTTGGCCTGTCTTCAATTCTTACTGGCAAGTGCATCTACCCTGTGGCTGCCACTGATTTTGGCATGCCTCAAGACATGAGACACAGCTTTTTATTTATTTATTTATTTATTTATTTATTTATTTATTTATTTATTTTATTGATGCTTTGTGCATTTCATACATAATTTTCCAACTCAGATCAGGCATATTTCCCTTTCCCTTCCCCCCCCACCCCCACCCCATCCCAGATCATGCATTCTGACATAACTGTCCTGCATCTTTCTCTGTTTTTTTTTTTTTCATTTTTAACAATAAGTGATAATTTATGAGTACAAGCATCCTTCGTGCAAAACCAATCTGAAGGCTGTTGTGCCCAAATCCCACAGCCCCAACCATCCAGTGGGGGGTGACAGGTTGTTTGTTCAATCAAGTTGATCAAATGAGTGTCCAGAAGCCTTTACATTCTACCACGCCCCCTCTTCCGCAGGTTGTTCCCTAGGCTTAGAAAAGGGGCACAGGTGGATGAGAAGTAAAACAGTCCACTCTCTCTGGAGCTGTTGACTTGGACTCTGGTCAATTCTGGCTGTTTCCTTTCATGGGCTGACAGTTTGTCCAGGAATAACCTCTGGATCCTCCTCTACAGGTTAGGAGATGTTATAAGTCAGAGTAAGACCCTGTCATATTTAACAGGGGGAAAATGTAATTCATGGATTAACATATCATCCAAACATATGTGTCTATGCCAAAGTAACCTACCATAACTATTAGTGCTTTTTAACCTTCCAATATGGACTGAAGACTCATGTCCCTCCAAGAATCCTTCAAACCCTCAATTACAGATGGAGAATACGAGTTACCCAGCCTGTGGACTAAAGAGCTAAGGGGATGTCAGCCTCATCAGAATATAGACTGCCATTGTTGGACTACCTGGGCTGTATTATGGAGGCCAGTACAGGGGTATCAAGATAGGATGTGTGCTTACTGGACTTCATTTGGGGGACCATGGGAGGGAGAGATCCAGTGTGGAGCAAAAGTGCTGGATTGATAGTTGTTTGGTATTGCCAAGGAGGAACCTTTGAGCACTTCCTTAAGGAAAACATGACATATTTTAGTGAAAAAAAGTCCTCCAATACAAGTGATATATATCAGAAAAGGGTACCCGATCTTTTAGAACTGGAGTTACAGATGATTAGCCACCAGGTGGGAGCTGAGAACTGAGCCAGAGTCCTCTCTAAGAGCAGCCAGTCATGTTAACTGCTGAGCCAATTCTAAAAACCATCATTTTAAAATTTTAATTGCTTGCAACAATATAAGTGCAGCCATGTCTGCAGAATCCAGTAGAAAACATCCAGATACCCTGGAAGCAGAATTATGGAAAGTTGTTAGCCAGTGTGTGGTTCTGGGATTTAAAACAAGGTATTCTTAAAACACATCAAGAGTTCCCAACCACAGAGCCATCTTTCCAGCCCTACACTCAACAAGTCTTATGTCCTTTTAGATAGCCATTGATTACCCCTAAAATAAAAGTACCACTGCACCAATAGAGATTATTTGCTGGGCGGATCATTATTGTGGTTCATAGGCTTATAGCTGATTAAGAACAATAATGAGTTTTCTCCCTTGGCAGTTTGATCTCAACACTTAATTCTCTTATTTTCTTTAGTTAGAAACAATCTTCCCTAATATAAATATTTGGAAAAAAATCTGGAACTCTCCCAAAAGTCAAACCCTCTCCTCAACTGTCACTCAACTCAGTACAATGCAACTCTTCGGTTACAGTATTTGAATTTTGACAGAATGAAATCCTCTTAAGGAAAGGAATAATTATTTATTTGATAATGGAAACATCTGACAAAAGCAGGTGAATTTATTAAAATTGTAAAAAGAGCTTCTATAACCGGGTTCCTAATAAATACCTTTTTTACTTTCTAAGACTGTAATTCCAAACATCCTGGCAGTTCTGAGCTAGTGCTTGCTTTTTTTTTAAGCAATTCTTTGATTTATTTAAATAGTCAGTAAAAATAAGAGATATAAAAACACTTTCCTTGGACCCCCAGGAGGGGAAGGCACTATGGAAATTCACTTAGCCAGGAAAGCAACGCTGACAGGAAATCAAATTCCAGCGGAGGGAAGCCAGACCTAACTGGATAAGACAGGGGGGGGGCTCAGGCCTCAGACAGGGACCTTGCAAATGCCAAAGCCACACAGAAAGTTGTAGTTTGGGGGCCTAAACCCTGAGCACCAGGGTGTCCTCTGTGGGCAGACACTTGTCAGGGTTTGCATCTGCCAAAGGCACCTAGGTGTGCACACACATGTCCACAAGTGCCATCGCCACGCAGCTTCCATACAGACAGCAGAACGAGGAGGTCTCTTGACATGATCAGGGGGTCATTCTGGAGTTTTAAGAAATTGATTAGATCTACAAGTCTCTGAATGCCCTGGTCAAGGGTAAGCCAGAAGCCTGCCGCTCACTAGGGGCCTCAGCAGCTAGGCCTTCTTGCCATTCCCTGAAGCTTTTGGATGACACTTCCAAACCCATCTTCAGGTACCAGGGCATGGTCCAAGTTGACGGTGCTGATATAATAGGCAGAGATGTCTGTAACAGCCAGGGTACCTGCAATCTGGACCAGGATGCCACATTCATCAAAGCTCAGGGGCTGTCCCCCAATGCACACCATCCATTACAGCTCCATGGAAGAGCTGGTCAGCAGGAAGTCACTGAGGAACATTTCTGTGTCTCTGCATCCATGGCAATGCAGATGTAACCCTCAATGAGGGAGAAAGAGAATGGAAATAGCTGTTTAAATAGACTAACGTTAGTTTACATTTACAGCAAAAATACAGTGCAACCATCTTCAGCTCTTATATTTCTCTCAGGTTCTCTAGGTCTCAAAAAAAAAAAAAAGAATCAACATAAAATTAGGAAGTACGAATTTACAGAATATTTCATTATACTTCTTAAAAAAAAGGAAGAGTTGATCATTTCATAGTCAATAATAGAAAAACTTTCTATTCATGCTGTATGAAGTAGGGGGAATCCGTTTCTGTACATGTGGAGGAAAAATTATTATTGCAGGTTCTTTTCCTTTAAATTTTTGCCACATTTGACCTTATGAATCATAGAAGAAAAAATAAGTTATTATTTTCTTTTTTATGATTTGATGGCTTGAATGATTAATGACAGTTACATTGTTTCCTCTGCTAAAACGATCCAAATTTTCAAATTGGATGGTGATCAAAAATTTATGTTTTCATCTTCAAATGAATATTTCCTAGTAGAACATTAAGATTTAACAGATGTACAGAAGAGATTTCAAATTTCTTATGCCTTCAAAATAAAAAGAAACATATAAATTTTCTCAGAGACAATGAGGCCTCAAAATTTTCAAAAAATTGAACCTACTCAGGAAACTTTTTAAACTCTATACATGGCTACTTTTTGTCTTGATAAAAAACATTTCCCATTGGGAAACCTTATATTATAAAACATGTTTCTTTACTACCTTTGTATTACTCAAAATGTATAAAAATAAATAGATCTATGTCAATTAGCTGGAATATATTGTTACCATAATCAAATGTTTTATCAAGCATTCACATGGGGTTCCCGTGATGGATCTAGTTGCATTGAGCCAGATGAAAAACATTAAATATGAATTAGCAACTTAGAGAACCCGGTTTGTAAAATTTGTCCTGAATTTTCAAGAATTACTCTGATAAGTCAGAATTTTAAATTCCAATCCACTGACCTCAACATCCATTTGGAACAACTTCATTCAAAATTATGACCAGTCTGGTCATAATAACTTCATGTCAACAAACCAGACTGCTAATTATAGTGTTCTGTGTACAGAGAAAGGACTTATTCATTTCTATTATGAATTTTCTAGCACATGGTTCTGAATATAAAATCAGAAGCTAATAAAATTGCAATTTAACAACAAAATTAAAGAAAGCAAATAGATCTTTTAAATTGAAAAGGAAAAAAAAAACTGCAATCAATTACCATGAGAAAATCAAAAGAACAATTTAATTGACCAAAGAATGCATCGGAGAACCTGAACTTTTGTTAAATTGAAACTGTTCTATCTGAGAAATAGGAACAAAAACAACAAAGAAAATAAATATATCCTCAGCTTTTGAACATGATCAAGTATACCAACACATGTAAAAGCAAAATGGTATTCAACCAGTTCTCTGCAGACAATGCATATATGGCTAATGATCACATGTAAAGACAGTCAAAGAGAGACTGAGAGAGAATTAGAATAAGATATATTAGTAAAGGCCATGACTACAGTGACTTAGTACTTTGACCCATAACTTATCTTGGAAAGTTTCTGGAACTACCCAAAATAGCATCAACTGGGCCCTAAACATTAAAAACTTGAGCCTCTATAGAGCATTTGATAATGAAAGTATGTTAATGAGTAAACTGCATTGTTTTTAATGCATACTTAAATAATGCTATTAAAATATTAATGATGTGATGGGCTGGAGAGATGGCCTAGCGGTTAAGAGCGCCGACTGCTCTTACAGAGGACCCGGGTTCGATCCCCAGCACCCACATGGCGGCTGAGAACCGTCTGAAACTCCAATTCCAGGAGAACTCCAGTTCCAGGGGAGTCCGACACCCTCTTCTGACCTCCGCAGCATTGCACGACATAGGTGCACAGACTTGCATGCAGACAGAGTACATTCATACACATACAGAAATAAATAAAATTAAAAAAAAATAAAAAAAATATTAATGATGTGAGATGATTGATTTCTGAAGTTATAACTTCTGAATGATTCATTTCTGAAGTTAACTCTTCTTATTTGTTTTATAAGATGACAATATTTTATAATATTTCAATAAAATTCAGGGCCCGGGATAATTTTGATTCCCAGAATAATGGTAACTTTTAGGAGAAACACTGTATATCACTGGCCATAAAGAAGTATAACATGAGGTCCAGGGTTTAGCCTAGTGGTAGAACATTAATATACCATCCACAGGACTATGGGTTCCAGCCCTGACAATACACAAATGACTAAATAGATAAGTAAATAATTATGTAATAAACTGACTTAATTTTTTTTGTTTTTATCTCTCACTAAGATTTTTAAGTCAATAGTTCATAAAATTACTTAACATGATTAATCAGCTTTATAATCACTTTGATAACCATATTGTTTGTTTCCATTTGTTAACATGTGATAGGCAAAGGAAAATTACAGAAACAAAAAGCTAAAGTATGGATAGATTTTTTAAGGCTTTGTTTCTTACTAAGATTTTATAACTTATATAAGCTATCTAAAATTATTACTATATTTTTTTGGGGGAGAAAATGTTTATTCATCTGATATTTACTGGGTCACATCACTCAGGAAACCCAAGTAGGAACTCAGGGCAGAAACCTGGAGGCAGAGGAGCTGAGGCACAGGCCATGGAAAAATGCTATTTACTGACTTGCTATTCTGGCCCATGCTCAGCCTACCCAGGGCTGGCACTTCCCATATGGGAATGGGACATAACCACATCACTCACTATCAAGAAGTTGCCCCACAGACATGGCCACAGGCCAGGCCTATGGGTACAATTCCCCAATTGAGACTCCCTTAACACAGTTCTGTCAAGTTGACGCTAAAACTATTTACCACTATTGACCCCTTGTTAACTTGACATACAACACATATCGCTATTAAACCATAACCTTTCCATTTCTTGTGCTGAAGATACGAAGTTAACATTAGTATCACAACATATGACAGTATGATAATATAAGTCCCACAGACCTTAAAAGTTCCAAACAATTAAAAGTTCACGACATGGTTGCACAAACCTATAGGCGGACAGTACATTCATACACATACAGAAATAATAAAAATGTTCACAGTATCTTAACTACGGATTCATATACAATTCAAAACACGTGCTGTCTTATTTGAAAGGGAAGAAAAAGGGCACACCTAATCAAAACTAAGTTCCAGCAAAATAGTTCAAACCTGGACATCTGGGATTCACTAATAATCTTCTGCACTCCAAAGAGTTTAAGCAGTTCGACGTCTTTGATTCTGCTATCCATAGAACATACCAGCTTGCCTTCTGGGCCAAGGCCAGCCACATTACATAGCTGATGCTGTTTTTGGTTGTCATCCCATGGTTTAACATCTCCAAAGAGCTAGGGTTTCGATGAGACTGAGGCTGCACTTTTACCAATGGGATCTTATGACTTCTCCTAGTGCAAAGCCTCATATTCTTCATGACTCCTGCGATCCTAGGGATATTCACTGAAACTGAGGCTGCACTTTAAGCAATGCCCTCTCTTGGTCTCTCACAGTGCTAAGGCTCAGATGCTCTCTTTGACCCCTTCACTCTTTCACCACAAGAACCATATAGGAGAATCTACACATGACCAAGTCCTGTTTCCAGGTTGAGATGGAGGCTCAAACACCTCTGGACCAGAGCTTCTTTGTGTTGACTCTGAAAAAAATGGTTCCCAGATTTCACCACAGTGATGCTGGTCATTTTTTACTTGCAGCTGATTTTTTAGCCCTACCTAACAAACACCAATTGTCCTACTAAAGCAAAGCTTTCATTTCAGGTTTTGGTGTCTTCTTAATCACAGCTGTACACAGGTGGACAGCACCACCCCAACATCCAGCTCAGAACAGGTAAGGGTTTGCACAACTCTGTGCAACTCAGTTCAACTTGGCAGTGACTGGATATGGAACATGGACTTCACTCAGGTGGCCAGCTTCACCCCAACTTCTGACGCATATCTCTTAATGGTTTGTGCACATTGGAGGTGACTGGATCAGGTGCCAGCACACAGGCCAAACCAGCACCTCCCAACCTGTGGTGCAGCCATCCTGGGGGAAAGAGTGATAGTGACTCAGGGCACAAGGTAACAGAAGAGACAGCAAAACTTCCACACCACAGCCAACCTGGAGGAACAGACGGGCCTTCAACCCAAGGAAGAAACACTTGGAATTCACATCAGATTATAATCAACAAATCAAATTCACATGACAAAATCATTAAAAAAATCAACAAAATGGGAAAAGCAAATAATAAATATCCAACAAACCAACAATGAGTTTTCCCTGGAGGTAAGCCAGGACACAAATCTTAAAAGAACAATCATAGACATATTCAAAGAAATCAAGGAATATAAAGAACAAATCAAAGAACTAAAGGGAGAGAATGACAAACTCAGGAAGGAACTAGAAGGAGAGAAGGACAAATGCTAGAAGGAAGTGGAAACACTGAAAACATCCCACACTGAAATGAAATAGGAAACTTACCAGAGAATCAAGTATCTAGAAGGAGAGAATGACAAGCCTCAGAAGGAAATGGAAATACTAAAGAAATCAAAGGAAGAAATTAAAAAGGAAATAAAACACACCAATCAGCAGGAACGTATGGGAGAAAGCCTCAATAACAGATTGGATGAAGCAGAAAGTAGAATATCAAGACTGGAAGATAAGATGGAAGAACTAGAATGCTCAAGCAATGATTATGAAAAATTAGAAACAAAACACAACAGTGGAACAGTCAGGAAATGTGGGACAGTGTGAGAAGACCAAACTTCAAAATCATAGGGACAGAGAAACAGAAGAGTCCCAGGAAAATGGTGCTGATCAGATCATCAACAGGATAATAGAAGAAAATTTCCCAAACTTTAAAAAGACAAACCCATACAAATACAAGAAGCACATAGAACACCAAATAGACAAGATCAGAAAAGAAATTCTCCATGTCATATCATAGTTAAAATGCTAGATGGCCAAAACAAAGACAAAATACTGAAGGCAACAAGAGAAAAATAACAAGTCATGTATACAGGGAAATCCATCATAATTACAGCTGACTTTTCAGTGGAAATAATGAAATCCAGAAGAATGTGGATCAAAATATTGCCAGTACTAAACGACTATAGATTCCAACCCAGATTACTATACCCAGCAAAAATATTATTTATAGTTGAAGAAGAAAGAAAAATCTTCATGACATACACAGGAAAGAATTTAGGTCCAGAAAACCAACCCTTCATAAAATACTCAAAGCAATTCAAAGGTCATAAGAAAGGAGCAACTATACCCAAGATGCTAGAAAGAGTAAGAGTAATTAATAACAGTATAATTGCAGAAATACAAACCTGGATCAAGAATTCAAACAGAAAATAAGGTGAAAGGAAGCAACACACATCTCTCAATAATAGCCTTAAATATTAGTGGTCTAAAATCTCCAGTCAAAAGACACACACTTGGATATTGGATTAGGAAACAGAAAGCATCTGTATGCTTTCTACAAGAAACACATTTCATCCTCAAGGATAGGTACAAACTTAAAGTGAAAGGATGGGAAAACATATTCCAAGCAAATGGTACCAAAAAGCAAACAGGTGTGGCTATTCTAATATTAGACAAAATAGAACTCAATGTAAAACTAATCAGAAGAGGGGGCTGGAGAGATGGCCTAGCGGTTAAGAGCACCGACCACTCTTACAGAGGACCCAGGTTCGATCCCCAGCACCCACATGGCAGCTGAGAACCGTCTGCAACTCCAATTCCAGGAGAACTCCAGTTCCAGGGGAATCCGACACCCTCTTCTGACCTCCACGGCATTGCACGACATGGGTGCACAAACTTGCATGCAGACAGTACATTCATATACATGCAGAAAGAAATAAAATTTAAAAAAACCTAATCAGAAGAGACAGAGGCCATTACATTCTTATCAAAGGAATAATTAACCATGAAGATTTCACAATCATGAATAAATAATCACCAAATGCTGGTGCAACAAAGATTATAAGCACAATTTTTCAGGACCTCAAGGCACAGATTATTCCCAGCACACTAATAGTATATTGAAGTTCAATACCCCACTGAGCCCTTTGGACTGGTCAACTGGACAAAGAATGGAGAGACATTTGAACTGAACAATACAATACAGAAAATGGATAGAACAGATATCTACCAAATATTCCAGACAAATACCAGAGAATATACTTTTTACTCAGCACACCACAGCACATTCTCCAAAATCAACTACATAGTGTAACACAGAAAAAAAAACTCAACAAATAAAAAAGGGGCAGAAGAATCCCATGCATTCTATCAGACCACAGAGCAGTAAAGCTCAATATAAACACCAGAATAAACACTACTATCTACAGGAACACATGGAGACTAAGCAACACACTCATGAATAATGAATGAATCAAGGAAGAAATAAAGAAAAATAAAAGTATTTCTGGAAGTAAATGAAAAAAATAATACAACACACCAAAACCTATGGGATACTTTAAAAGCAGTCCTATGGGAGAAATTTATAGCATTAGTTGCCTAAATTAAACAAACAAACAAACAAAACAAAGAGCACAAATAAATGATCTAACACTGCAGGTAAAAACACTTCAGAGACAACAAAAACTGAATCCTAAACCCAAAAGACAAGAGGAAATAACAAAAATCAGAGCATACATCCATGTAATAGAAACAAAGAGAACAATACAAAGAATCAATGAATCCAAAAGCTGGCTCTTTGAAAGGATAAACAAGATAGCCCCATTAAACGAAATAAATAAAGAAAGAAAGAAAGAAAGAAAGAAAGAAAGAAAGAGCAAGTCCAAATCAATAGAGTTCAAGATGAAAAGGGAAACTTCATGATGGACATCAATATATTTAAACAATTATATGAGAATATTTTAAAAACATATACTCTATTAAATTTGAAAACCTAGGGGAAATGGATGAATATATGAAATCCTGGAATTCACCAAAGTTTACTCAAGAAAAGATTGACAGCTTAAACAGACTCATAACATAGGAGGAATTTGAAATAGTAATTTAAAACCTCCCAACTAAGAAAAGCCCAGGCTCAGATAGATTTATGGCAGAGTTCTATAAAACATTTAAAGAGAACATATAACCACTGTTACTCAAAGTTTTCAAAAGGAGAGAAACAGAGGGAAAGCTCCCAATTTTTTTTCTATGAAGCCAGCTTCACTCTAATACCCAAACCAGGCAAAGATACAACCAAAAAAGAAAACTATAGGCCCATTTCATTAATGAACATAGTTCCAAAAATTCTCAACCACATACGAGCAAACAGGTACACATCAAATAGATCATTGAGCATTACCAAGTTGGATTCATACCAGTGATGCAAAGATGTTTCAACATACACAAATCAGTAAATGTCATTAACACATAAATATGCTGAAAGAAGAAACAAAAATCATGGTCATCAAAATCGACACAGAGAAAAAATATTTCTATAAAATCCAGCATCCATGCATCTTTAAAGTTCTAGAGGTAATTGGACTGGAGGTAACTTCCTCAACATAATCAAAGCCATATACAACAAACAAGCAGCCAACATTATCCTAAATTTGGAAAAAGTAGAAGCATTCCCCTTAAAATCAGGAACCTGTCAAGACTGTCACCTACCTCCACTCCTCTTCAAAATAGTGCTTGAAGTGCTTGCTACAGCAATAAGACAAAAAAGGAAATAAAAGGATTACTAGTTGGAAAAGATGAAGTCAAACTATCCCTATCCCTTTTTGCAGATGATATGATAGTGTACCTAAGAGATACAAAAATTTTCACCAAGAAACTCCTAAAAATGATCAAGAGTTTCAGTAAAGTGCCTGGATACAAATTTAACCTAGAAAAATCAGTAGCCTTTCTTTACACCAACAATAAACACATGGAGAAGGAATA
The DNA here is from genome assembly GCA_009823505.1 of Rhizomys pruinosus. NCBI lineage: Eukaryota > Metazoa > Chordata > Mammalia > Rodentia > Spalacidae > Rhizomys > Rhizomys pruinosus. The sequence continues at coordinate 2,151,946 of VZQC01001071.1, read as the reverse complement.
CTAGGAGACCCTCCCATGCACAATAGCCTCCAAAAATAACTTGGAATAAGCCTAACACAAGACACCAAAGATTTCTACAAAGAAAAATTTAAATCCCTGAAAAAGGAGATTGGAGAAGGTACCAAAAGTTGGAATTATCTCCCATGTGCATTAATTAGAAGAATTAATATAGTAAAAATCCTACTCAAACTAATATACAGATTCAATGCAATCCCAATCAAACTCCCAATGAGTTTCTTCTCAGACTTAGAAAAAACATCCTTTAAATTCATATGGCAAAACAAAAGACCTTGAATAGCCAAAGCAACCCTAAGCAAAAAGAGCAACATGGAGGGATAAACATAGCAGACTTCAAAATATATTACAGGCCTGTCATAATAAAACAGGTTGATACTGGCACAAAACAGACTGGTAGATAAATGGAACAAAATTGAAGATCCCAAACCTGAGGACATGCAATTTCAGCCGCCTCATATTTGACAAGGGGGCCAAGAAGACTCAATGGAGGAAAGACAGTGTCTTCAGCAAATGTTGCTGGAAAACTGGATTGTCACTTGTAGAAAGATGAAACTGAACCGCTACCTTTTACCATGTACAAAAATCAACTCGAAATGGATCAAATACCTCAATGTGAAAACAGAAACCATGAAAGTGATAGAAGAAATCATCGTCAGTAACCTACAAAATATGGGCATAGGAAAAGACTTTCTAAATAAGACAGCTGCTGCATTGGAAACAAGGTCAACAACAGACAAATGGGTCCTCATTAAACTCAAAAGAGAAAGAAACAATCAAAGAAGTGAAGAGAAAACCCAGAGTGGGAGGAAACCTTCAACAGTGGCACATCTGATAGACCATTAGCATGCAGAATATATAAATTACTTAAAAACACAGGAGCAAGAAAACAAATGACTTGATCAAAAGATGGAGTAAAGAGCTGAATAAAGAATTCACAAATGAAGAAGTGAAGATAGCTGAGAAACATCTCAGAAAGAGTTCAACAGGTCTAATAATTAAGGAGACGCAAATTGAAACCAAGTTAAGATTTCACCTTAGCCTGGTAAGAATGACTAAGATTGGGAACACAAATGACACCAAAGGCTGGAGAGGTCGTTCAGAAAGGGGAACACTCATTCACTGCTGTTGGGAATGCAAACTCATGCAACACCTGTGGAAAGCAGTATGGAGAACACTTAAAAGACTGAAAATGAGCCTACCACCTAATCCAGTCATACCACTCCTGAGACACACCAAGAAGACTAATCTTATCACAGAAATACATGTACATTGATGTTTATTGCAGCTATCTTCACAATAGTGAATAGCTAGAAGCAACCCAAGTTTTCGATGAAGAAAATGAGGTACATCTGCAAAATAGTGTTCTATGCTGCAGTAAAGAAAGATGTAATCATGAACTTTGCTGGTAAATTGATGGAACTAGAATATGTTATGCTAAGTGAAGTAACACAGTCACAAACGATGAATGTTATCCCTCATTTGTGGATGCTTGCACCAAATCCCTAGTTGTAAAGCAAAATGAGCAATGTCAATATTATATTTCTTTTTATCTGAAAGCAATGGTACAGTTAAAATATGAATCCCTTAAGGGGCTCTAGAATTAACCTTCCAATATTTTTCAGACTTTGTAATATTGGTATATGGCTGGAGGGTAATAGAGTAATATAAAATTAAAGGGAAATGTGAATTCCTAAACATTTTTGCAATTAACCTTTAAATTATTTTCAGTCATAATAATTTAGATATATGTGATATATATATATATATATATATATATATACATATTTTAGAGCAATACAAAGTGGAGGGAACAACAACAACAAAAGGACTGGGTCAAAGAACTGACTGAAAAAATAAACTTCTGCCCCAAACAGTAAACCTCTGCAAAGAAAAATTTTTTTTTTTTTTTTTTTTTTTTTTGTTCTTTTCGAGACAGGTCTCCCTGTAGTCCCAGCTTCCTGGAACTCACCATGTTAACCAGCCGCTTGACTCACAAAGATCCGCCTGCCTCTGCCTCCCAAGTGCTAGGATTAAAGGCGTGCGCCACCACGCCCGGCTAAAGAAAAATTTTACAAAGACTGAGAAAATGATGCAAGATATGTATGGCAGAATGCATGAGCTTGGGTGTATTGTGGGAGGGGTGATCATGGAAGGAAGAATGAGTCTAAAGTGGGTTAAGAAATATTGTAGGAAATGCACAGTTGAACAGAACCCCACAGATTCTCCTTTCAAAATAGTATACAAACAGCCCTGATAGTCTCTGCTTCCCTTTGAAGTTTCACAAGCCAGGCCTCCATAGTCTACAGCTCTTTCAGCATAACTGTTTCAAGCTTTGCAGCAACAAACTCCATGCACTGAATAGCTTTTCTAATTCCAAACCGGAAATGCTTCTATAATCCTCCCCAAAACTGCTTGCTTAAGTCTGTCACAATAGTTCCTCAGGATCCTGGAACCAATTTCTGTTCTAGTTTGCCTACAATTGCTGTGACAAAACTCTCTGACCAATACCAACTTGAGGAGGAAAGGGTTTATTCCTCTAACATCCCTTCGGTCACAGTTGATCACTCAGGAAGCCCAAGGTAGGAACTCAGGGCAGGAACCTGGAAACAGGAGCTGAAACACAGGCCATGCAGGAATGTTGCTTACTGGCTCATGCTCAAACATATTTAAGCAGTAAAGAACAACCTGCCCAAGGGTAGCATCATCTAAAGCCATCTGGGCCCTTCTATATTACTCAACAATCAATAAATTATCGCACAGACATGCCCAGAAGCCAGTCCAATAGAAGCAATTTCCCACTTAAGGCTCCCTATTACCAGGTGTGTCAAGTTGAAACTAAAGCTATTCAGCACAAATGGATAGATTTATTTTTACTGGAATATATTCTCACTTTGCATATTGATATATGGATTTCATGCAATGATGCTAACAAATCTATCCATGAGCTTATTGAATCCTTTATTCACCACCATGATTTGCTGGGCAGCACTGATTCTGATCAAAGAACTCACTTCACAGTAATGAAATATTGCCATGATGACATGGCCATTTAGCTTCCTATCATCCCAGAGTGTGAAAGAATGGTAGAATGCATTCAAAAAAATTCAGCAATACCACTAGCCAAGTGACAATACCTTGCAGACAATGTTCTTCAGAAGGCTATACGTGATACGTTTATTAAGTTGGTACAGGATATATGTGTCTCCTTTTAATATAGTTAGGATTCATGGATTTAGGAGAGGAAATGAAGGAGTATAATTCAATAGTACCTACTGAGAGCCACTAGTAAAACATTTCTTTCCCAGCTTTGTGATCTTAAGCTCTCTGTGATATTCAAGATCATGGTTCAAAAGAGAATAATATTTCTAAGAGGCACAACATTAACTTTAGTGGAAAGGAAATTATGACTGACATCTGTCCAATTTGGGTTACTCAGTTCTCTAAGTAGAGAGATAAAGAAGAGGAATTGATGACTATAGCCCTGTAATATAATTTGAAGTCTGGTAAAGCGACCCCCCTCCTGTATTGCACTTTTCACTCAGGGTTGCTTTAGATATTCACAGTATTTTCTTTTTCCATATGTACTTAAGGATTTTTTCCTAGTCTCTGTAGAAACTCATGGGGATATTAATTGGGATTGCATTGAATCTGTGTATTAATTTGGGTACAATGGGCATTTTTAGTATATTATTTTTTTCCAATCCATTAGCATGGGAGGTCTTTACATCTTTTGATGTCATCTTCAATCTCCTTCTTCAGGGGTTTACCAATTTTTTGTAGAGAGTTTGGTATCTTTGGTTAGGTTTGTCCCCAGGTATTTTATTTTACTTTTCTGAGGCTATTGTGAGTGGAAAGGTCTCCTTATATTCCTTCTCCAGTTGCTTGTTGTTGGTGTAATGAAAGGCTACTGATTTTTCTAGATTAATTTTGTGTGCCCTACTTTAGTGAAACACTCAATCATTTCTACGAGCTCTCTGGTGTAGTTTGTAGCATTCCTTAGATTAACTATCATATCATCTGTAAAAGAAGAAAACATTGGCAGCAACACACAAGTCATAGGCTTAGGATAAAACTTTGTACAACAAACAGCAGCTACACAGGAAATAAGGTCCACAATTGACCTGTGAGAACTCATTAAACCCGAAAGCTTCTGTACATTGAAAGAAACAATCAATGAAGTGAAGAAAAAACCCACAGAATAGTTGAAAACCTTCACCGGTGATATATGTGACAAAGCATTAACATCCAGATTATATAAACTACTCAAAAAACAAAGAAGCTTAAAAGAAAGGATCCAATCAAAAGATGGGGTAAAGAGCTGAACAGAGACTTCACTAGTGAGGAAGTAAGGATGGCTGAGACAACATGGTTAATAATTAAGGAAATGAAAATTAAAACCAATTTAAGATATCACCAAATTCTGATAAGACTGGCTAAGATCAAGAAAACAAAAACCAAATGCTCATGGGAATGTAAACTCATACAACCACTATGGAAAGCAGTTTGGAGAACACTTAAATGACTCAAAATGAACCTACCACCTGACCCAGTCATACCACTCCTGCATATATATATATAATAATATTATATAATATATATGATATATACATGTACAAAATGGAGTTCTATGTAGCAGTAAAGAAAGATGACATAACTCTTATGCTAAGTGAAATAACACTGTCTTAGAAAAACAAAGGAAGAATGATATCCCTGATTTGTGGATGCTAGCACCAAATCCCTTAATTGAAAGGCAAGCTGAACAACATTAATGTCATATTTCTTTTTATCTGAAAGCAACTGTGGAGTCACAATGTGAATACCTTAATGGCCTCTAAAATTAACTTGCCACTTATTTTCAGACTGGTAATTGCAGTATATGGGTGGAGGGTATTTATTCATATTTTAGAGTAATATAAAACTAAACGGAAAAAGCAGATGAATTACTGTGCTGGCCAGGACTATTTTTTCTGATGTTCATGGGAAAACTGGACTAGAACTACAACATGGTGGTAAGAAAGAACCACCATATTGGAACATATGAAGTATCAGTCTTTGACTGATACTGCTATAAAAACCAATGTTTGTGACCTCCTAGAGTTAATATGCCAGAAGCCCTAAGCTTGTTGGAGTAGAACACTTGTAGTATCAGTAACTCAGAAGAAAAGACACCCAAGAGATGTTCTCACTTTCTTCCATGTGAACAGATAAGAAGGCATGGATCTGCAAACCAAGAAGACCCTCAAATACAACCTAATTGGCCCACCTCAAGAACTATGAGAAATAAATTTCTATTCATTACCTCACACAGTTTATGTCATTTTATTTTCGTGCCCTGAGATTACAAAGTCACCATTCTCTGAGATTGATAAGTGGAAATCTAGCAACTGAATTCAAGAAAAACTGCCAAGTAGTCTAATGAAGGCCTTTCACCTTCAAGAATAAAAGTTTGAATCACCTCACTAGGCAAAAACCTTGATCAGCTGTCCTGCTGTCTGTAGTCAAAGAGAATATGAAAATGGGGATAGAAGAAAGCAGTTATTAAGGCCAGCTATGACTATGTGACAAGTTGTAGAAATAAGAATAAGTCCCTCCTCCAGTCAGCATTATACAGGGCTGCTTGAATTTTTATTCAACCCTTATCTAAAATTTTATACAATAACTAAAGGTGTTAGACTGGTGTAACTTAGCCTTTCTGGATGGAAAGCAACCATACTTAATGCCCATACCAATTTAGCCAAGGGACTTAAGGAACAACTTTGTTTCTTGCCCTCTGAGGTCAGCTGGGTCCTAGGGGACTGTGTTTGGGGCCATCTCCTGAAATGTCCTGCAATTGTAAGGCAGGGAGCTCTTGGAGATCCACTAACAGGACTTTAGCCAGTGTCCATCTATAAAGAGGAAAGTCTCTTCATGCTTCAAAAGTGAAGCCTGGTCTTCCACAACCTGAATTTGTTCTACAGTGGATGGAACTGGGAAAGTTGGAAGGAGCCAGAAGCCTCTCCCCCCCCCCCAAATCCAAGTGGGCCATGAGGACCAGATCCTCAACTGACCTTCAGAAAACAAAAGTTTATTAATCTTGCTAACTATATGGACTTAGAAACCCAAAAGGAAAGTAAAACCAAAAGATAAGTAATCATTATATCTCCTTTAAAGGTCTGAGAGATTGTGCCTCCAAACACTAGATTTTAAGTAAAGTCATACGATATCTATTGTTACCAAATAATAAAATTTCCTCTTTCTATTTAAGCAACTACTAAGGGAAAACTCACATCTGTGACTATAGAAATTTCCTGGAAAGCAGATCCTGAGTCCAGAAACTATGGCCAAATGAACAAAAGGAGAAGCCCAATAATGGATGCTTTGGAACCCCTCATTGAGAAATTCTAATGGACTTTTAAGTTGGACCTTTAATTCACCCTGTCCATCTCCTGGTTCTCTGACTAGAAAATGTACCTAGTTACTCTTGCCTTCACAGGCACGGGTCAAGGATTTTGTTTTCTCTGTATCTATACTTTTGGGGGTCTTTTAGATAGATCCACTGAGCAGGGGAACCCAAGTCACCACCCCCTACGTCCCTTTTCAGCATGGAAGAAGTCAGAGTGGTTGGTGCCCCTATTCCTTCTTGGCAATTGGGGTAACCTCCTCAGAGGGTAATGTGATAAAAGTAGGAGCTAAAAGTTGGATAGGCAGTTTAGAGTTAGGACCCCCCAAAGAGCCAGTTTCATTTTCAGCTGAGAGCTGAAGATTTCCTGGATCTGCCAGTGGACTTATCCTTCTGGTTGCTCTGACTTGTGGCCCATGCATCCTTTACTCACTTGTCAGATTTATTGACCAGTAAGTAAATTCCAGTAAAATAATGATGCTAAGGACCCAATACAACCCCAGTAGTGGAGATTATTCCATCTTGGAAAGACCAACTGTGGTTGCCTCTTGTGAACTCCCTTCAAGGATGTGAAGGCCACATAACAAGAGGGGGAAATGAAGTGGATTTTACAAACTCCGAGATAGTGTTCTCAGATACCATTAAGCCGTTTATCCTTAGTCATTCTAGGAATGATTGGTTTGCTTGCTTCACGTGTTTCCCCTTGATTAGTAACTTTAACTGTGATGCTAAACTCTGATTGGTTGTTGTACTTATAAATTACCCAGTGACCTGCACCTCCGAGGCCAAGCTCCTCCCAAGTTGAGTGTTGGCCCCCCGTTGTAATTAAATTAAACCCTCCATTAAAACTTCACGTGGTTAAGTGAAAAAAAATTGCATTTATCATGTGTACTCTCTGATTTTGTTATAAAACGTTGTTTAAGTTTTTCTTGTTGAAGTTTTGTGTATTTCATACAAGATTTCTTAATCTTATTTACACCCATTTTCCCCTTTCTTGTGCCCTACCCCCCCGAGCCTATGCATTCTGCCATAAATGTCTTGCATCTTTTTCCAGTTTTTTATAATATTTTTGATGCAGAATTTTAATGTTTTGGGCATAAGTTTACTGTATCTATCAGTCAGTATGCCGACTCTGTCTTTTCTGTTGTTGTTCCTTCCAATTTGTATTGCTCCAAAATATGCATATACTTCACATATATACCAACATTTTGACGTCTGAAAATAAACTATAGGTTAATTCCAAAACATGTTTAGGAATTGAGATTTTAACATCAGAATTATATGCAGATAAAGAAAATATTGCTTTAAAATTTTACACTACATAACAAGGTGATGCATAACATCAGGTATTATATTTAATACTAAAGAAAGAAAAAAAAAAGAATTATTCAGTTTGCCTTACAAGCAGAGCCTCAGTGCTGGGATTCAAAAATGAGGGAGATCATACGTTGTTCATTTTATTTATTTATTTATTTATTTATTTATTTATTTATTTATTTATTTATTTATTTTTGTATGTGTATGAATGTACTGTCTGCATCTAGGTTTGTGCACCCGTGTTGTGCAATGCCACAGAGGTCAGAAGAGGGCGTCAGATTCCCCTGGAACTGGAGTTAAAGACAGTTCTCAGCCACCATGTGGGTTCTGGGGATTGAACCTGGGTCCTCTGCAAGAGCAGTTGGTGCTCTTAACCACTAGGCCATCTGTCTAGCCCCCAGTTGTTCACTTCTTTGTGACTCTGCTACTTCACTTAGCATAATGGCTTCTAGTTCCATCCTTTTACCTGCACAGTTTATGATGTCATATTTCTTTACCACTGCTGCATAGAATTTCATTGCGCAGATATACCACAGTTTCTTTATCTATTTGTAAGTTGATGGACACTTATGTTGCTTCCAGCTTTTCTCTATTGTGAACAGAGTTGCAATAAACATGGACATTCATATATATATATATATATATATATANAATGAGTCTTGTGGCTATACACTCAGGAGTGGTAATACTGGGTGAGGTGATAGGGTCATTTTGAGTATTTTAGGAGTTCTCCACTCTGCTTTCCATAGGGGTTGCATGAGTTTGCATTCCCACCAACAGTGGAGGTGTCTTCCCCTTTCCTCACAACCACTCTGACATTTGGTATCCTTTGTTTTCTTGATCATAGCCAGTCTTACTAGAGTAAGATGAAATCTTCAAGTTGTTTCAATTTGCATTTCCTTAATTGTTAGTGACGTTGAACACTTTTTAAGATGTTTCTTGGGGGCTGGAGAGATGGCCTAGCGGTTAAGAGCACCAACTGCTCTTACAGAGGACCCGGGTTCGATCCCCAGCAACTACATGGCGGCCGAGAACCGTCTGAAACTCCAATTCCAGGAGAACTCCAGTTCCAGGGGAATCCGACACCTTCTTCTGACCTCCGTGGCATTGCATGACACGGGTGCACAGACTTGCATGCAGGCAGTACATTCATACACATTCAGAAATAAATAAAATTTAAAAAAGATGTTTCTCAGCCATCTTTACTTCCTCATTGTGAAGTCTCTGTTCAGATCTTAACTCCTTCTTCTTAGTGGGTCATTTGTATTTTGCTCCTTTTTTTGAGTAGTTTATATAATATGGATCTTAATGCTCTGTCAGATTTATCACTGGTGAAAGTTTCCTCCAACTCTGTGGGTTTTCTCTTCACTTCTTTGATTGTTTCTTTCTCTGTACAGAAACTTTTGAGTTTCATAAGTTCCCACATGTCAAATTTTCACCTTATTTCCTGTGTACCTGCTGTATGATTTAGAAAGTCTTTTCCTACAACTATGACTCTACAGTACTACAAATGTTTTCTTCTATCATTTACAGAGATTTGGATTTCACGTTGAGGTCTTTGATCGATTTGGAGTTGATTTTTGTACTAGGTGAAAGTTCCGGGTTTAATTGTATTCTTTTTTTTATTAATGCTTTGTGTATTTCATACATCATTTTCCAGTTCCAGGCATATTTCCCTTTCCCTTCCCCCCACCCCTCTACCCCACGCCATACCAGATCATGCATTCTGCCATAACTTTCCTGCATCTTTCTCTGTTTTTTTCTTCATTATTTTTTTAACAATAACAACAGCTCCAGAGAAAGTAGACTGTTTTGCTTCTAATTGTATTCTTCTACAAGTGATGATCCAATTGTGTCAAAACCATTTCTTAAAAAATGCTGTCTTTCAGGGCTGGAGAGATGGCCTAGTGGTTAAGAGCGCTGACCGCTCTTACAGAGGACCCGGGTTCGATCCCCAGCACCTACATGGAGGCCAAGAACTGTCTGAAACTCCAATTCCAGGAGAACTCCAGTTCCATGGGAATCCGACACCCTCTTTGGACCTCCGTGGCATTACACGACACGGGTGCACACACTTGCATGTAGACAGTACATTCATACACATGCAGAAATAAAAAAAATGCTGTCTTTCTTACACTGTGACTTCTTGGTCCCTTTATAAAAATGAGATGGTTGAAATTGTATGTGTTCAAGTTTGGACCTTCAATTTTGTTCCTCTGATCTACAGGTCTGTTTTCATGCCAATACCAGGCTGATTTTAAGATTATAGCCCTATAATATAGTTTGATGTCTGGTATAGTAATCTCGCCCTGCATTGCTGTTTTTGCTCAGGGTTGCTTTGGCTATCTGGTGTCTTTTGTTTTCCAAATGAACTTGAGGATCTTTTATGTCCTAGGTCTGTGAAAAAACTCATGGGGATTTTAACCGGGATTGCATTGAATCTGTATTTACTTAGGGCAGGATGATCATTTTTACCATGTTAATTCTTCTAGTCCATTAGCATGGGAGGTAATTGCATCTTCTGGTGTCTCTTAAATCTCTTTCTTGAGAAATTTAAAATTTTCATGGTAGAGTTTTTTTAGTGTCTTTGGTCAGGTTTATTCCTAGATATTTCATTTTTTGAGACTTTTGTGAATAGGAAGTTATCATTGTGTTCTTTTTCCAATTGCTTTTTATTTCTATAAAAACAGCTACTGATTTTTCTAGGTAAATTTTGTATCTTGCCACTTTATTGAAGCTGTTAATCATTTATAGGAATTTTGTGGTGGAGTTTTTAGCATCCCTTAGGTAAACTATCATGTCATCTGCATAAAGGGATAGTTTGGCCTCCTCTTTTGCCCTTAGTACTCCTTTAATTGCCTTTTCATGTTTTATTGCTCTAGTGAGCATTTCAAGCACTATACTGAAAAGGAGTGAGGATAGGTGTCAGCCTTACCAGTTCCTGACTTTAAGGGGAATGCTTCTAATTTTTTCCCATTTACAATAATGTTTGCTGTGGGTTTGTTATATATAGTTTTAATCATTTGGAAGAATGTTTCTTCCAGTCCAATTCCTTCTAGGAATTTAAACATGAAGGCATGTTGCATTTTTTGAGGCCTTTTTCTCCATCAATTGAAATGCCCATGGTTTTTTGTGTGTGTTTTTCAGTTTGTTTATATGCTTTATGACATTTATTGTTTTACATATGTTGTACCATCCCTGCATCTCTGGTATGAATCCAGCATGGTCATGATCTTTAGTATGTTCCTGTATGCGGTTTGTACGTATTTTGTTGAGAATTTTTGCATCTGTATTCATTAATGAGATGGGTCTATAGTTCTCCTTTTTGGTTGTATCTTTGCCTGGTTTTGGTATTAGAGTGATTCTAGCTTCATAGAAGGAATTTGAGAGATTTCGCTCTGCTTATATCCTTCTGAACAGTTTGAGTAATAAAGGTTGTAAGTCTTTTTTAAATGTTTTATCTAATTCTGCTGTAAAACCATCTGGGCCTGGATTTTTTTAGTTGGGAGTTTTTTCATTACAGTTTCAATTTCCTCACATATTTTGGTTCTGTTTAAGTTGTTGATTTCTTCTTGGTTAAGATTTGGTGATTTGTATTATTTCATATATTCATCCATTTCACTTAGGTTTTCAAATTTATTGGAGTATGGGCTATTAAAATATTCCTGTATGAATTTCTGGATTTTTTCATTATATGGTGTGATGTTTTCCTTTTCATCTTTAATTTTATTGATTTGGCATTTCTCTTTCTTTCTTTTGGTCAACTGGGATAAAGGTCTAGCTATCTTATTTATCATTTCAAAGTACTAGCTTTTAGATTTATTGATTCTTTTATTGTTTTCTTTGTTTCTATTTCATTGATTAATGATTAATTAATGCTGGAATTAACCTGTGCCCTGAAGTCCTGCAGAATTGTACTTGTTTTTTATGTCATTTTAAAATTTTATATATTTATTTTTATGTGTATGAATGTACTCTCTGCATGCATGTTTGTGCACCCATGTCGTGCAATGCCACGGAGGTCAGAGGAGGGCGTCGGATTCCCTGATACTAGAGCTAAAGACGGTTCTCAGCTGTCATGTGGGTGCTGGGGATCAAACCCAGGTCCTCTGCAAGAGCAGTCAGTGCTCTTAATCACTAGGCCATCTCTACAGCCCAGCAGAATTGTACTTATGAAGTTCTTTGTTGCATAAGAGTCTGGTAGGTATATATTTGTGATCATGAATGCTTCATTGTTAACTATTCCTTTGATAAGAATGTAGTGACATTCTTCATCTCTTCTGATTAGTTTTAATTTGAAGTCTATTTTATCTAATATTAGAATAGCAACTCCTGCTTGCTTTTTGCTACCATTTGCTCTGAATATATATATATATATATATATATATATATTTCCAACCTTTCCCATTTTTTAACATTTTTTTATTGATGCTTTGTGCATTTCATACATCGTTTTCAATTCAGTTCAGGCATATTTCCCTTTCCCTTCCCCCCTACCCCCACCCCAACCGAGATCATGCATTCTGCCATAACTGTCCTGCATATTTCTCTCAGTTTTTTTTTTCATTTTTTAGCTATAAGTGATAATCCATGAGTACAAGCATCCTTCATGTAAAACCAATTTGCAGGCTGTTGTGTCCAAACCCCCACAGCCCCACCTTCCAGCGGGGGGTGAGGGGTTGTATGTTCAATCAGGTTGATCAAATGAGGGTCCAGACAACATTGCTGTGGGGTTTCACCATTCCCCAAAGTCGGCAGCCCTTACGTTCTCCATGCCCCCTCTTCCTCAATGTTGCCCTAGGCTAGAAGACGCCACAGTTGGGAGGGGGAAAAAGGGGAAGAAGTCCAACCCTCTCTGAGTTGTGTCTTGGACTCTGTCAATTCTGGCTGTTTCCTTTCAGTGGGCTGACAGTTGTGGCTTCAGAGCATAACCTGTTCGATCCTACTAATGAAGCACAAGCATGTGATATATAGGTATTTAAACACATTAATATGTTATGGTAGTGTACTTTGGTATCAGACACATATGTTTTAATGATGTTTGATCCATGAATTACATTTTTTCCTGTTAAATATACAAGGGTCTTACTGTGGCTTATATTACATCGCCTAACCTGTAAAGATGTAAGCTGTGGCAATCAGGCCTGGTTATTCTGGTGTTCCGCCAAGGAGAGAGCCAATGCCAATAGATTAGATTTGGGATATACAAGGCATATGGCCTGCCTCTGCTGCCAGTAGTTCCACAGGCAGGTGGAGGTGTAGCTGTTGTTGACGGTGGAGTCTTGCTTGACTCAAGGAGAACCCCGTATTTGCTTTATTGTTTAGTGGCCATTTGGTAACATCCCTCTGGTGGTCCAAGGCCATCTGATAACACTTGCCATGGGTGGTCTCAATACATCTCTTTTCTTCCCATGTTAACGTCAGGCTTAATCAGCAGGGCCTTATTACCTCTCTTCCTGCAGGTATTCCCGTTTTGAGGCAAGGAGCCTTTACCTTTTGTGGGGCGGCTTGGATCCCTGGCCAACATCTCCCTGGTAGATAACCATTACTGATGTCAGACTCATGTACTGATATATTTTGCTTAAGTGTAGCTTAAGGACTTTATAGTATGTGGTTCTGAGAACGAGAAGAATGATCCGTTTTTCAACAGACTTACTGTCTATTAAATGACAAGCTTAAACTGGTTAGCACAAGGTTACGGTTTTTACAGAGTCCTCTTAATAGTGTTTTGTCCTCCAATTTACAGAGTTGGAGAGCAAACTCCTCATCATAGCGTCGATTTTGTCGCTGTTTCTGGGGGGGGGGGAGGTAAACCTGTAAGCCACTGATGGAAAGCGAGTGGTGGAGAAACCCTTGGAAGACTCAAAATGGTCAACCCTCCTGGATTTTGACCCAGTCAGAACTCATACACCTAGGTATATACCCACAAGACACATCGTACTTACTGCAAAGAAATACATGCAAAGCTAGTTATTGCAGCTCCGTTCACAATGAGCAAAAAGCTGAACCAGCCCAGGGTGCCCCTCAACTGCGAGTGGATAGAGAAAATGTGGTACATGCAATACAATGGGATTCTATGCAGCGGTAAAAAGGGACAACATCATTGAAGCTTTGCAGCAAACTGGATGGACTAGAAACCATTATGTTTAGTAGTAAAACAGTCCCAGAAATAGAAACGACAAATGGTGTCCCTCATATGTGTAATGCTACGTACAATAACCCAGATTATAAATATTTCGTCGATGGAGAGGTGCATAGTAGAAGAACACAACAGAAAGACTGCATCAAAAACCGACCGAAATGTTGAATTGGGAAGGGGGGAGGGGTGGAGAGGGACACGGGTGTTATATTCGATAATGCATATTTAATTGACGTGACTTCAACAAGTACCCAGTTTTGCCTAGACACTGTCTACAGGATACATGGTGTTTTAGGACTTAGTAAAAGTAAATATGTCTATATTAAACAACATTGGTTTACAGACTCGGATAAAAACGGTAATGCATCCGAGTTAAATGGAGATATAAATCGCTGTTGTCCACATTTGTTTTACATAAAATTTGCAGAGCAATAGCTCTGGGATTGGCACGTACAAATGTTCTCTAAAGTTTCTCTGTTGTACAGTATCACCTTGTAGCATTCTCTTTTAGATGATTTAACATAAAAATTAAGTTTGCTCCCCAAGTTAATCATATATAGTCACCCAAAACAACATGGGTGAATTTGATGAAATCTGAGCCTTGATTCCACCCTATAGTTATGTATAATACAACTGTCTTCTGGAGAATCATGGGTTAAAAAAAAGGGGTGGTACAGATAGACATGAAACCTTTTTATCAAAAACCTTGCAATTCAAATCTTAAAACTAACTACGGGAAAAGATTTGTGTGTTCCAACAGGACAAAATGTTACCAACTTAATGGCTGAGAAAGAAAAGATACAGCTCTGCATTGAGTAGGATGTACCAGAAAGTGCCAACTGAAAGGCTGACCTGTCTGAACATCGAAAGGAAGAAAAGCCTCAGATTGCCATAACCATCGAACCCCTCTGTGGCTCCTACATGTAGCAACTATTTATAATGAGTCCTAATAAAACTTACCTTCTAGGTGCCACAAAGGTTTTGATATGAGAGACTTTCTTGACAACCTTTCCTCTTAAGATGGTTTCTGTCCTTGAAATTGAGATGGGTTTGTTCTATACAACAAAAAGATAGATTTGATTTCTTAATCCATTTCCCAGTCTGTATCAATTGATTGGGCATTTCTGACCATTAATATTTAAAGATATTATTGAGAGATGGATATTGCTTCCCTTCAACTTATTTTCTACTTGCATTTTTTGTTTGTTCTAGGTTTGTACTTCCTGGGTTATACCTTCATTAATTATGCTCTCATATGACCAGGGGATAGTTATTCCTTTGTCCTCTGAATTGCTTTGAGTATTTGCTGAAGTGTTGGTTTTCTGGACATGTATTTTTTGTCTTGAGCATATCTTGAAAGATTTTTTTCTTTCTCTTAAAACTATAGTTGACATTTTTGCTGGGTAAAGTACCTTGGTTTGGCATCTGCAGTCATTTAGCACCAGGAATACTTTGGTCCAGGTTCTTCTGGCTTTCATCCTTTGCACTCAGCTATAATTCTAATGGTTTTCAATTTATGTGTAACTTGTTTTTCTCTTGAGGATTTCGGTATTCTTTCTTTGTTTTGAGTACCTAGCATTTGTTGAAAAATATTCCAGATTCTGCATCTAATTCAAGTATTTTTCTGTGACAAAGACAGACTTTTAAGGAAACAAAACCTGTTTATAATGAAGTCTTTATGCTCTCTAAATAAACCACAGCTGTTTTTTAGGCTTCCTGTATCCTGATAATTAATACATTATATAGTTCACTTTCAAGAACTCTGTAGTCTTGTGAAAATTATTTTTATTGTGAAAAGGAAGTTTGTATTCTTGTCATAATATTTCAAGATTAATATTACACTGTGGGGCTGGGGAAATGGCCTAGCGGTTAAGAGTGCCAGCCGCTCTTACAGAGGACCCGGGTTTGATCCCCAGCAACCACATGGCGGCTGAGAACCGTCTGAAACTCCAATTCCAGGAGAACTCCAGTTCCAGGGGAGTCCGACACCCTCTTCTGACCCCCGCGGCATTGCACGACATGGGTGCACACACTTGCATGCAGACAGTACATTCATACACATACATAAATAAATAAAATTAAAAAAAATATTGCACTGCATTTTGTTTTTCTGAGACTGGCTTCATGAAATGTTACTTGGACATGTTCTGTGTTGGTTTTCATCTTATTTGCCAATGTGTGAAACCTGTAAGAGATAAGAATGCAAACTGGAGCTGAAGAGATGGCTCAGCAGTTAAGAAGACCAACTGCACTTGCAGAGGAGCCGGGTTCAATTTCCAGCAACCACATGGTGGCTAAGTACCATTTTTAAGCTGGGCTTGGTGGCACATGCCTTTTATCTTAGCACTCAGCAGGCAGAGACAGGCAGATCTCTATGAGTTCAAGGCCAGCCTGGTCTACAGAGTGAGTTCCAGGCCAGCTGAGGCTATAGGGAAATGCTGTCTCAAAACAAAGCAAACAAACAAACAAACAACACAAACAACACAAAAAAGTTCATATGGGAAAACAAAGGACCCTGGATAGCTTAGCCAAATCAACCCTGAGCAAAAAGTGCAATGCAGGGGGGATTACTGTACCAGACTTCAAACTATATTACAAGGCAGTACTAAAAAAAGAATGTAAATGAAGATTGAAGATATGAATCAACCCCCCTAATATTTCCTCTGGTAGAGGAGTATATGATGTTGACTCATTTTTCTTGATTTTTTTTTGTTTGTTTCAAGAGCTATCTATACTCAAATTGTTCATCCTTTGAAAGGATGTTTGTTTATTTAAATATTTTTTTTTCTCTTCCTGGAAAATTTCATACATGTATATAATGTGTGGATTATGATCATATTCATCTCTCCCTCTCCCCTCCAAGTCTTATAAGGCCCCTCAACATGTCTTCTTCCTAATTTCATGCCTTTTCATTTAAATAGCATTTTTCTGTCTCCTAAGTCAATCAGTACTTTAAGTAGGTATACCAATAAGAGTTTTACTCACTTTCTTAAGTACAAACTTTCTATAGCAAAATAACCTTTTTTATTTCTCACCACAGTTTTGTAAGGACAATATATGAAAAAGAATATTGTAATGAATCATAGAAGTTAATCCATGCTGAGGTAGATTTTAAATCGTTTTCTAATTTCAGTAACAGCAGGAGCAAAGTCAGAAGCTGAAGGAGCCAAAAATTTAATGGGAATGAGAAATCTAAGGAAGAACCAACATTGTTATAATATCCCCTAAGAGTATATTGGATTCCGACTAACTAAATATATCTAGGCCTTATTAATGGTAAAAGCATATGAGAAAAAAGTCTGCCTTTAATAATCAGAGAATGAAGAAAAGACTATTTGATTCTGCTTTAGCATAAGGTAACCGTTTTTTAAAAAATAAGTTAGTAAGTATATATGCATAGATTTGTTTATTCTTGAGGATAGTATTATATTATGTAACGTTTTAAATTTTTGTGTAACAGGAGACAGCAGAAAGGAAAATCCTTAAGTATACAACAGGGGATATTCTCACAGGAAAGTCAGAATAGTTTTTGAATAAGTGGTTTGAATTTAAAACTCAAGATATAGATAAAGATAATGATTATTGATATCATGTAAGACATAACCATGAACATGTAGAAGGAGAAGACAAATGAGAAGAAATGTTCCCAGTAATATAAGATGTGGGTAGGTTACTTATGATGCCAACCTCCATGAGAATGTACTTTAGAAGTTAAAAGACATAATCATGAGGAAATTGATTTTTCATTTATGACATCCAAATTTTAATGCTTGATTCTATAATTAATAAAGACAGCATAATTTGAGGTTTGATCTGTTATTATATAATTATTCATGAGATAAGTAAGATAATCAAAGCCAGGACCTCAATTCAGGACTCTTATCAGCAGACAAATGTATCTGATTTATATACATTTTTAAGGGAATATGAGAATATTCTAACTTCAGTTGTAATAAAATGTGGAAATTAGAATAGATCTTTGATAATTCAACTATAAAATCAGTGAATACAAAATCAATTACACATTTAGAAAATAAGAAAGTACATAAACTCTTGGACTTGTGATGACAATGTTCTTTTGTGTGTGTAATCTTCCATTTCTGCTCTGTTTCAACCTAGTAAACTCTTGATTAACACCATTTGTCAGAAGCACATTTATTTGTCCATGTTGAGTAAAGTCTTACCATTCTAGAGCTATTCTCTCCAGCATCCAAGTGGCGATTGCTTTCACTCTAAATAGAAATTCTCAGCTTGGTTTGGAGCCAGTCGCAGAAGCCATATTCTGGTCCTGAGCAGGGCACAGGACCAGCCCGCCCAGCCCGCCACTGCTCCAGGAAGGTAAACTTAGGACATTGACCCACGGGTGCAGG
This sequence comes from Rhizomys pruinosus, assembly GCA_009823505.1. Classification (NCBI taxonomy): domain Eukaryota; kingdom Metazoa; phylum Chordata; class Mammalia; order Rodentia; family Spalacidae; genus Rhizomys; species Rhizomys pruinosus. Next base: position 2,133,723 of record VZQC01001071.1, on the reverse strand, counting down.
ACAATTGATTTGCTGAGCTNTCATCATATTTCTCCTTGTTCTATTGGGGGGTAAAAAAGTCTCTCTTATTAAAACCTTTGTGGCACCTAGAAGGTAAGTTTCATTAGGACACATTATAAATAGTTGTTACAAGTAGGACCCACAGAGGGGTTTGATGTTTGTAGCAATCTGAGGAATATAAGCCAATTTTTAAAAAGATAACATAAAACATGCTCATAGAACATGTTCATAAAACATAAAACATGTGTTCATGTATGTTAGATGTGTATGTATCTATGTATGTGTGTGTGTACATGTTTCTGTGTGTGGTCACTGACATTCAGTCTCATATCTAGTTGGGGGTACTCTCTAAGAAACTTCAATCTTTACAAATTTTCTTTGTGAAAAAAAGAAGCCCCTGGAGAAAAAAGTCAATGGGATTCTGGGGTGGGTGGGAGGATGGAGGGTGACAGTAAGAAGGCAGGAGCCAGGTACAGAGAAAGGCCTGCAATGGAGAAGGTGTGTTGAATGTGTGTTGGCACCTCAGTGTTTTAGTTTTTAATTCTGCACTTTCTCCATCACATTATAATACTCAAATGTAAACAAAAATGTAACCTTCAGATTGAAAATAATAGCATTTGACAATATTCATGTCTCTGTCCTCATTTTTCCTACTTGTCCCTCCTCTACCTCCTCCCCTTACTCCCAAGAGGACCGAGAACAATGAATCCTTTGAAGGTCCTGGAGGGTCAACAATTCAAAGCCCTTTGTGCACTTACTATAGTAGTGCATGCATTTGCCAAGAATCAGCATTATATCTGGACTTTCAAAAAGAGCAGAACGCATATGCCACTGCTCAAAGCGGGCATTAAATCAAAAAGAGCAAAAGAAAAGAAAAGGAAAAGGAAACTGTGAATTCAAGCATATAAACATGTCACCTCCCTCTCTGGGGTCTTGCCAACTTCCTGCATCTTGTCAGTGTATATTGTGAATTCTGTGAGATTTAGAGGTTTTTGGCAGGAAAATTATTTGTACTTTTGAAAGAGAGTAGGTAGGGAAACAGGAAGTTAAAGATTAATTACTTCTTCCAAGCAGGAACAAAACTGGGCTACTGCTCAAATTATTTTTCATTAATTTTTATGGTAAATTAGCTTTTAAAATCACAACAAAATGGATAACTAAGTAGTTCTCTATGTTACAACATGAAGATTAAGAAATCATTCATTACTCCAGTGCTTAATGTAGAAAACAAATTTCCTTTAAATGAAACAGTGTAACATTATACAGAATTTGTGTGTATGTATGCATGAGTGTGTGTATACATATGTGCTTGAGTGTGGTGTGTGTATGTGATATAAAAGTGTGTGTGTCAGCAGAATTCTATAAAACATTTAAAGAAGACTTACAACCATTATTACTCAAACTTCAGAAGGATACAAGCAGAAGGAAATCTCCCAAATTCCTTGTATGAAGCTAGCATCACTCTAATACTAAAACCAGGCAAGGATGCAACCAAAAAAGAGAATACAGACCCAACTCACTAATGAACTCAGATGCAAAAATTCTCAACAAAATACTTGCAAACTATATACAGACCCACATCAAAAAGATCATTCACCATGATCAAGTTGGATTCATACCAGAGATGCAGGGATGGTTCAACATATGAAAATCAATAAATATCATAAAGCACATAAATGGACTGAAGGACTAAAACCATATGATCATCTCAATAGATGCAGAAAAAGCCTTTGACAAATTCCAGCATCCCTTCATGATTAAAGTACTAGAGGGAATTGGACTGGAAGGATCATTCCTCAACATAATCAAAGCCATATACAAGAAACCCACAGCCAGCATCATCCTAAATGGAGAAAAGTTAGAAGGATTCCCCATAAAGGTAGGAACCCAACTAGGCTGCCCCTTGTCACCACTCCTCTTTAATATGGGCAATAAGGCAAGAAAAGGAAATTAAAGAAATACTAATTGGAAAAGAGGAAGTAAAACTATCCCTTTTTCCAGACAATATGATAGTTTACCTAAAGGATGCTAAAAACTCCACCAAAAAACTAGAAACGATTAAGAGTTTCAGTAAAGTGGCAGGATACAAAACCAACCTGGAAAAATCAATAGCCTTTCTATACACCAACAACAAGCAACTGAAGAAGGAATACAAGGAGACCTTCCCAATCATAATAGCCTCAAAAACAATAAAATACCTAGGAACAAACCTAACCAAAAATCCCAAAGATCTCTACAACAAAAATTATAAACTCCTGAAGAAGGAGATTGAAGAAGACATCAGAAGATGGAAAGACCTCCCATGCTCATGGATTGGAAAAATTAATATAGTAAAAATGTCCATTCTACCCAAACTAATATACCGATTCAATGCAATTCCAATTAAAATACCAAGGACATTCTTCAAAGGCTTGGAAAAAAATTCTTAAATTCATATGGAACAACAAAAGACCCCAAACAGCCAAAGCAACCCTGAGTGAAAAGAGCAATACGGGGGGGGGGGAAAAATATTGAACCACTAATAAGTTTAATTCATTTATTTTATAATTAACTAAGAAGTTAATTAAATAAATAAGTTAATTATTTCAAGAGCTCAGGCTCTTGCCTCTCTCATTTTCCCTCCATATTCAGCCAACCCTGTATTTTTGCCTCTCCATTTTATAATGAAATTAGAGATTTGGTAGCTTAAAAGAGACTTCAGGATTGGAGGATGGCTCAGGCGAGCAGGTTTGGTAAACATGTATTTAATCCTTGTGATGGTAAGGTGTGAGGCAGAGACGTGTGAATCTCTGGAACTACGTTGGCCATTACCTGGGCTACTTGAGGAGGTCCAAGGCCTACGAAGGACCCTTACCTACCACCTGTCAAACAAGAGGCTGGAATATGTCCAAGGAAGGACACTAGTGGTGGTCCCTATGACTTCTGGATATATGCACCCATACACACACACACACACACACACACACACAGGGGACACCACACACACACACTGAGTAAGGGGGAGATTGATTGATTCAGTTTCCTAGTTTGCAGAAAACAGATACTGTGTTCATGATAATACCAATAGGGAAAAATCTTTCAGTTTGCCATTGTTAGTACAGTCTGGGGTCAGATCATAGATTAATGAATTGCAAATCAAAAACGTATAGGCATTATATCAGTATTGATACTCTGTATTTACATGCTATGTACTTTTAACATAATGGAATATGGTTATATAATCATTTCATCATTATAAGGTTGAAGTTAAATGATAATAATGAATAACAAAAATTTCCTGAGCTTCATTCAAGTTTTCTTTGAGCATGAACTTATGGAATTTTATGGACAGAAATGATTATTATCCTTACTTTATGGATAAATTGAGACAGAGAAACTTGTTAGAAACTTAGTCATAATTATACAACTTTTAAGTAGCAGAACAAGGATTTGAATATAGGTAGATTGGCTCTTTACTCTGAACTAGACTGTCATGGGTTGTTTAAACTAGTAAATAATTAGTTATATTCATGATTTCAGAGGCAGTTTGGTTCCAAGTGACTTTAATTACTGTGTAGGGTATGTCGAGTATGTTATTCTCCCCAAACTGTTTGAGCCCTTTTTCCTGGTTCCAAGGGAGCAATAATGAGAGCCCTCAATAGTTCTTTCTCTAAAATCAGTGAAGTCAAAGTGAAGTCAAAATGAGGAAGTCACAGCAAGCAAAACAGTGCATCCCAGTGTCGCTTCAATGCAAAGTAAGTTGAGCTGGGGTTACTGCCTCATGTTCTGATGATTCAAGTTTTTTATAGTGACTTCCTTATCTGAAATCAGGTGTGAATCCATCAGTCATTCTTACATGACTGGATACTAAATCTCAGAGCATTTAAAAATTCTACTATTCTAGAGTTTATTTGAATTATCTACACCAATCCACTGAGATCATAGTAGTTCTGTTTGGATTAATAGATAGTGATGGAGTATTTGACAGAAGGAAAAAATCAACAGGACTCTTACTTGATCTACTTAATTATAGCTACAATAATTGTGCCAATATTTAAATGGCTTGTTCTTCTTCAAGGCTAGAATCCATCCTAATCCTTGAGCATCAGGGAAGAGGAGCTGTAGAAAGGAAATGATAATATTCTTGCTTCTTGACAGTAGTTGCTACTAACATAGAAGCATTTAATCTCCATACTATTTTGGTCAGCTCCAGGAATATAAGAGGAATTGAAGGCACAATAGCAATATACAAAAAGCTAAAATGAAATTACTGAGTTAATCTGAGACTTACAGAATAATAGCTTAATATAAAAGTTATGTAGTTCTTGATAGAGTAGTGTGGTTGTAGACCAAGGAATTACACCAGGGATGTTATCAAATACCCAGAAGTCAACAAACAAATACATCCCAGTTAAATACAGATGTTTTGTAATTTATAGTTTTGTACATGCACTATGTCTTTAGAATATTGGTTTTCCTTGACTTACACTAATTAGAAAAAGTTGGTTGACTTTAACAATAGCCTTAAATATTCAAAATTGGGAAGAAATTGTTAGGCTTTAACAATAGGCTTAAGCAGACAAGACAAGGTACTGAAAAAATGTGTTAGTTAATATATGTCCTACATTTAGTTTATATAGTACAAGTCATTGAGAAAACTATAGATGGGAGTGGATAGAGAGGAGTCATGAAGTGATGACAACCAAGTAGAAGATGTTTCTTGGGGATTAAGATTTAGCTCTTAGCCAGGTGTGGTGGACACACCTTTAAATCTGGCACTTGGGAGGCAGAGGACAGGTGGAATCTTGTGTGTTCAAGGCCATCCTGTCCTAACAGAGTGAGTTCCAGGACAGCTGGGGTCACAGGGAGGACCCTGCCTTGAAAAGACAAAAAAAAAAAAAAAAAAGACGTTAAGGTCTTGGGAAAGTAAAGAGTGAGTGAGTGAAATGTCATGACTGATCATTGTTAGATTGGGATGTTTAGGTAGAAGTTAAGCTGAGGTCCCCAATAAACAGAGGGTGGGATCTATTTGTGGACGTCAAGATGGTTAATGGGAGGAAAAAAAAGCTCCTGAGAGGGCATCTTTAGTCTCATTCATAAAAGTATTTAAGAATGGACCCAAACAGAAACTTTAGAACAATCTTACTAGAATTTTAAGAAAAATCCAGCTAGGGTGGTTTGGCATACAACCTTTAATAATCCCCGCACTCTGGAGGCAGAGAAGGCAGAGCTCTATGAATTCAAGAGCCCAGCCTGGTCTACAAGAGAGTTTTTCCAGGACAGCCGGAGCAAGAGGGAGACCCTGCTCAAAGAAGACAAAAAGCAAAAGCGAAAACAAAAACAAAAGAAAATAAATAAAGAAAAAAGAAATGAAAAATCCTCAGGGAAAGGGGAAGCTGGAAATCTCATCAGCTGCCCGTGACGAGGGAATGGAAAAGAGAGAAGGGAAATAACCAAGAGGCCAAATGCAAGGTTTAGAGCCTACATGGAGGTCAGACATGTGGTAGATTGGCAGCCGCACGGCAGAGAGAAGAAAGCTGTAGAGAAAAGGTAAAGAAGTACAAAATGTTAGCAAAGCATTAAGGAAAATCAGGATGGTAGACGCATGCCTTTAGTACCAGCACTTTGGAAGGCAGAGGCGGGGTAGATCTCTGTGAGTTCAGGCCAGCCCTGTCTATATAGCAATTCCAGACAAGCTGGGGCTTCAGGAAGACCATATTAAAAAAGACCCCCCCCCAAGTTTCCAAACAGATTAGTTTCATAGTAGCCTAAAACCTAGCATGTACAGAGGAGAAATACAAAGTTGTGCACTTCGCTTAAAAAACTACATAGGGGGGCTGGAGAGATGGCCTAGTGGTTAAGAAGCGCCGACTGTTCTTGCAGAGGAACCACGGGTTCTATCCCCAGCACCACATGGTGGCTGAGACGTCTGAAACTCCTCCAATTCCAGGAGAATCCAGTTCCAGGGAATCCGACACCCTCTTTGCGGACCTCCGCGCGGAGTTGCACGACACGGTGCACAAACCTACGTGCGGACAGTACATGCTACACGAAATAAATAAATAAAAAAAAAACTACATAGGAAAGAAGATAATCTCTCACACTTTTTCATGAAAGATAAAAAAACTAAATGAGAAATAAAAAAATAAATGAAATAAACAAAGATTAGTATCGAGTTAGGAACTTTTAAATGAACGCCTGTGACTTTTGGCACCAAATGTTTTAGTCTGAGAAAGAACAGTGTTGGAACAAGATTCTTTTTTGAAGTTCATTATAGTTTCATGGCTTAGAGGTTTTAATACAACTCAATAGAAACAAATTCGTGAAATGTGATAGTAAATGCATTTGTTTAAAAACGAAGAACTGATGAATTCCAGTTGTCCTTAGCACTGTTACCCCCAGTGGGTAGGACAGTCCAAGGTGACAGGTGTTATGTGTGGGGATGCTGGAGTAACCAAGGGCACAATCGGGTGGAAGGAGAACGGAGAAAATTACCATTCCGGGAGCAATGGTATTGGAGCTAGCAAGATGAGTTGGGGTGTGTTACCTGCCAGGCAGGGAGGCTCTCAGTAACTTTCTCCTGATATCTTTTCTCAGAGTTCTAGGGGGAAAATATAGGAACATTTTCATAAAGTCTATATGAACAATGAATAAAACAAAAGAACTTTCATCCAGCTAGAGAGGAGAGGCAGGGCCCTGGCCTGACTACATAATGCACTCTAGGACAGCAGCCTTGGCTGAGTTTCAAAATTGGATTCCTATCTTTTTAAAAGGGGAAGTGTTTGGTGCTGTTTCTAACAATAAAACGGATTATATGATGAAACAGCTTAAAATCCATGCTGAAAGACCACTAGTGGTTGAAAACAGGATTTGAATGGCTTTGACAGTTGTAGGGACGCAAAGTTGCTTCGTTGACTGTTTGTCCTGGTGCTAATATTTCATTTTGAAATTATGATAAAGTAGTTCTATTGTCATACATGGCTAATTTTTAAATGTCAAACTAGCTTAGTTCTTTTTTTTTTTGCTGTTCTTTTGTCCCTTTTGAGACAGAAGCTCTTTGTAGCCATGTTGGCTTGTAGACCAGGCGACTTGACCACAGAGATCAACCTGCCTCCATCTCCTGGGATTAAACACATTAAAGGCATGTTCCACCATAGCCCAGCAGACTAGCTGTTTTCAGGTAGCCAGAAATACACAATTATGATTAGTAAATGCAGACAATTTAAGCCTACAACAGTCTCTGGAAGTCATCAATAAATCCTGTACCTTGGCCTTATTGTCATCCACAAGTATTCCCTCTCAGTCTTCCTTGGCATTTGTTTCTGTGAGGATCTGAACTGACACAGTGATAAATATGCAGGAGTCATTACTGATTTTAAACCACTCTTTCCTTTATAATTCTAAGTAACGTGTTTATTTTCTGTAGACAATTTCTGTTTATGGATAGATAATTCAACTAAATTAGAAGTTTTCCATTTTTTCCCTTTCTAATGACAAAATGGAAATCCTGTTACTTTGAAGGCTATAAAATGATTTATTGTTTTAGGTAAATAGTAACAATTTCGAATGGAAGAATTTTAAGAATACATAAAGTGGTGGCTGGAGAATGCTTCACAGTTTAAGCGCACTGGTTGGCTCTTGCAGAAGAACAGTTGGTCAGTTTTTACATCCACATGCAGCTAAAACAAGCTCCATAATTCCCGCTGCCAGAGGATCTGACACCCTCCTTGACCCACAAGGCATTGTCCAGACATCATGACACACTACACTAATTCACAATACAAATAAAAAAAAAATAAAAATAATTAAATGGGAAGATGCTTATTTTAATAGAAAGAATACATAAGGGCTGGAGAGATGGCCCAGTGGTTAAGGAGCGCTGACACGCTTCTTACAGCAGGACGCCGGTTCGATCCCCAGGCACCCACAAGAGCCACGAAACACTACTCCATTCCTAGGGAGACTCCAGTTCCAGGTGATCCGACAACCTCTTCTTGACCTCCGCGGCATGCACGCATGGGTGCACAAACCTGCTGCAGACAGTACATACATACACATACAGAATAAATAAAAATAACATATAAAAATTTAAAAAGAATACTAGTAAAGTAAACTATGTTAATATTGGGAACTGGAAAGAGGTTTAAGTGGAGAAGGGGTGCTTTTTATCTCCTGCAGAGGCCTTAGTTTGGTTCTGACACTCGTATACTCATAACCTTTTGAACTCTAATTCCAGGGGGCCCCTTGGCCTCCATGGATACCAGGTATGCCGTGGTAGGTACCATAAAAATGTGTAGCCAAAACAACTATACACATTAAAAAAATGTGGTATCACTGACTCTTTAGATTTCTTTTCTATATAAATTAGCAAATCTATGCTGGTATATGCTTGACGACTATATGTGTGAGATGTACTTAGAGAAGGAGGAAGGAAGGGAGGGCTGCATGGACAACAGTCCAGCACAAAGTCCTGGCCAAGCAAGTCTCTTTACTCTGGGGTTTTGGTCATAGCTCCTAGTTTGCAACCTCTGGTAGCCTTTGGCCCCAGTGCATCCTCAGGCACCCAAAGACAAGCATTTCCTGCCAGGTACAAAGAGGGACAGGAAATACCATGTGCTTCCTGGTTTGGGGGGGTGGCACAGGACCGCGGGGCAGCCAGTAAAAGCAAACACCTAATGTGGGAAGGGATTTGCTGACCTGGTCATGGAAGTTTGCTTTTCAGCAGGATGACCCAATAACATGTCAAATTTCAGTCTGCACTCAATTAGTAACTTCTGGGAACACACTGTAACATCTTTTTAGGGGTCCACTTTAGTAAAGCAGACAGGAACAAATGCAGATTTATTCAAGGGAGAAAGATACACCCAGTTTACAGCCTTGGAGAAACTGGATATGCCAAAACACATATTTTGTAGTATTTTTTTGCCTTGAAGGAGTCAGTAAGGCCTTTCAGAAATCACTTCATTGAAGAAAAGAATATTGAAGAAAGTTACAGAAAAGCTTAAAGCTGTGTTTTTGATGGGGAGAAAAACAGTTATTTTAATTAGAGAGAGCAGCTATGGATCACAGCTTTGAGGCAAAGGCATTTATGAATGGAGGACATGAACTTGGATATAACTTAAGGTTCGGATATAGTAGCATAAAATTACTATTTTAAAAGGTAATGTATGGCTTATAAGGAAAGATGATCTTAAGTTGTTTTAAGATTGTGTGTGTCGTTTTATGAGGAGAAAGCCTGTGAGTGTGGTGCCTTAACCTACATGAGATTACTGTCCACCTGTTTTCCTTCTGGGAGCCTCTTGTGAGCATGAGTTGACATTAAGGTTTTGAAACAGAGAGTTTTCTTTCCAACTGATAGACAGAATGGCATAGACATTAAAAGCAAAGAAATTGGATGAAGTGTGGAGCGAATAATTACTATCCTCCACTAGTCAAGTCATTTTGACAAAATATTCACTTTTAACTGAATTTCCATTTCCTCTTGTACTGTGTAATAAATATTAGCATCTTACCAAGAAGAGTGTGGTATGTGCCAGGAATATTTTATGGTAACACATGTTCAAAATGACTGATAGAGCAGTTAATAAGAAATCTCAGAACAATGCCTTCATCATTATTAAATTGCTTGCAAAATAGATATATTATGACTGTGTAAAAATTCTTCATTAAAAAGTAGCAACATAATAGTTTTAGCCAATTCATAATTGATATAATCAGCATTTGGCACAGAGTACAATTTGTATTTTTGGCAGAATAATCAGAAGGGTGATTTTCTACATTCTGAATTAGAGGTGTGATGTGCTACAAACGTTTTATGATTAAGAAACAGAAGAAAGTCTTTCTACCTAATAAGCAAGAATTGTAAAATGAAGAGACTTTTTTGTTTAGTGAACAAACATTCATCTGAAAATAATGATAAGTAATACAGAAATAAAATATTGGTGCTTATGTGGTGCGTTTGTAGGGGGCAGGTGTTCTGCAGTTTCGATTGGGACCAATCTAAAGTCTTCTAAATTCCAAATGCTAGACAAATCACAATGCCTATAAGTACCAGCTCTAACTAAAAATAGCTGTAGGGCTGAGAGAAGCCAGGCGGTTTAAGAGCACCGACTGCTCTTACAAGAGGACCCGGGGTTCGATCCCAGCACCCACATGGCGGCCGAGAACATCTAAACTCCAATTCCAGGGAGGAAAATCCAGTTCCAGGGGGAAGCCAAGACCCTCTTCTGACACTCTGCGGGCAGTGCAAATGACACGGGTTACAGACTGCATTGCAGACAGTACATTCATACACATACGAAAAAAAAAAATAAAAAAAATAGCTAGGTAGTGTATAATCATTTTCAGTTTTAGACTCAGTGTTTCCTTGTGGAGAGTTGATTTTGTGGATTTTAAAGTTCATCATGAACTTTTTCTGGTTTTTATATTTTCTAATATATTTAAAACAAAGTTCATAAGGGGGGGGGACGAAGAAAAACGAACGATAAGAAAAAGAGACCAAAAACCCAAAACTATAGCAAACAACAAAGCGTCGACAACAATTTAATTGAAGGTTAACCCTCAAGCAAGGGTTCTCCTCACACCTACACTTTGGCTAATGTTTCATTGACCTTTGCAAGGCTGGCATTTTTAGAATACCAACTAAGCGATTATTTTGAACTCTCAAGAAATGATTTTGACCAACACTCACAGGAAATGTCAAGAACTCATTTGATATGAGGCTTTGTGTTTATATAGTTAACTTGCAAGCACAATTTCATTGAATCGTTGAATTTGGCTTGCTGTTAAAAATCCTTGTCTGTAATGTATTTCACCAATGTAGTAAAATAATTCTATGCTTGAGTTTTCAGGCTCAAACAATTTGGTTAGAAGAATTTATTTATATGCCTATCTTACAGTTTACCTGTATACTGGTGATACTAGGGTTTCTTCTTTCTGTTAATATCCCATCCTTTTTAGCCTTGCAAGGCAGAAATTTGATGTGGTTTTCAGAATGAGTTCATTCAGGGGATGGAGGCAGATGAGCTCAGGCAGTTAAAAGCAAGGCTGTTTCTTACAGAGGAGCAGGCTTTGGTTCCCAGACCCACCTAGCTGCTGACAGTCCCTTCTATAACTCCAGTTCCAGTTCAGGAATCGAAGCCTCCTTTGACTTCCTAAGCATTGCACGACACAAATACACTTACCACATGCAGCAATACACTCTACACATTAAAATAAAATTAAGAAGAAGTTTTAAAAAGGAGTTCAGAGTATGAACTTCATTCTTTTTTTTTTTTTGTCTTTTCAATCCAGGTCTCCCTGTAGCTCCAGTGTCCTCCGGAACTCACTCTGTAGACCAGGCTGGCCTTGAACTCACAAAAGACCCATCCGCCTCTTCCCCAATGCCGGATTAAAGGCAGCACCAGAATGCCTTGAAAGTTTTTTATCTTTAATTAAGAAATTTGTGACCACTGCCACATGTAACATTCTACAAGCCAAAAGAGCTCTCTTGTGGTTGGAGAACATGACTCGTGGGTAAGAATCACTTGCTGTGCAAGTATGAAGGACCTTATTTCAGACCCATAGAAAAAAACAATCAGGGAAGCTGTGGGACTTGCAGGTCATAGGCTAGCCAGGCTCAGGGGGAGATCCTGCCTCTAAGGAATAAGTCAGGCAATGAGAGAGCAGAACACCTGAGGTCCTACTCTGGCCTTCACCTACAACACACACACACACCACACACACACACACACACACACACAACCAACACACTTTTTCTATAAAATTTTTTATTGTTATGAATTAAACTTTTTCCATAGGTCCTACATCATTTCCATCTCAATCAAATTTATAATCGATTTCCCTTTCCATGCCCCCCACCCCACCTTGAGTCCTGTACTCTACCATATCATGTCTTCATCTTTTTCCGAGTCTTTCCAGAGTTTGTTTTTCAGTTCTTTGTTGTTGTTCTCTCCAACTTGTATTGTTACAAAGTATATATATATATATATATATATATTATATATAGATTATTATATCACTTGAATTGGGGGATTTTTTTTTCCTAAAGATGTATGTTTTCTTAAGAAAGTGCTCAAAGGTTCCGCCTTGTCAAACCCAAACAACCACCATCAATCATGCACTTTCGCTCCACATTTGGGGTCTTTCCCTCCCATTGTCCCTCAATGAAGTCCAGTTAAGCACCATCCTGTCTTGATTACCCCTGTAATGGACCTCAATGATACAGCACAGGTAATCCAAACAATGGCAGTCTATATTCGCAAGGCTGACATCTTCTTATCGGTGTTTAGTCCACAGCTGGTATCTCAGTAGTCACCAANTAGCCCACATCTGGCATTGAAGGTTTAGAAGATTCTTGGAGAGACATGAGTCCTCAGTCCATATTGGAGGTTAAAAAGCTATGTCTCACGTGCCTTTGAGGAGTGGCCAAAAGCGGTGGCAGCCACAGAGTTGATGCACTTGCCAGTAAGAATTGGAGACAGGCCAAACAACAATACTCTCTCTTTTATTTTTGTCTCTTTACTAAGATCTCAAGTTCTATGTCTGCAGTACAGTTTCTCTAGTCTTACTGATTATTTATATCTGGTTGTACTTTCCTTTGGGATGCTTAAGGCCACAAAGTTATCCCAGATTAACCAAGGTTTTTGATTTCTGAAGGTCAGTTTGAGGATCTGGTCCTCAGGGTTTTTTTTTTTTTTTTTTTTCTTTTTTTTTTTTTTTTTTGGTGGGGGGAGGGTGGGAGTGCCTTGCTCCTTTCAACTTATCATTTACCAGTTCCATCCACTAGAGAACAAAATCAGTTCTTGCTAGGCCAGGCTTCCCTTTTTGAAGCATGAGCAGACTTTCCTTTTTATAGACTGGACACTGGTTGAAGTCCCATTAGTGGCTCTCCAAGATCTCCCTGAACAGGAAGACTGGTGACCCACATTTCCATTTCAAGAGATGCCCTCATGCATAATCCCCTCAGATTTAGTTTACCTCTGAGGGCAAGGAACAAAGTTTTCCCTTAGGTCCCTCAGCCAAATTGGTTTGGGTGTTAAGTATGGTCATTAAGCACCCAGAAAGGCTAAGTTGCACCAGCCCATTACATTACACCTATATTAAAATTGTATCCTTTGGAAACAAACTGTATCTTATTTCCATATCATATTTCTTGATTTGCATCTTTCCATTTTAATCCCATATGACTCTAAAAAGATGCACACATACCCTCCCATCATGTATGGAAAATTCAAGGTCTGAAAATAAATGTGTAGGTCAGCTCTAGGGATTGGAGCCAAAGCATTGAGCCATAGTTGTCTTAAGATCATGAGGAATATAACATTAACATTGCTCAGTTTGTCTTACAACTAGGTAACTTGGTACTAAGCATCCACAGATGAGGGATACCATTCGTCTTTTGTTTTCCTGGGAATGTGTTACTTCACTTAGTAATAAAATCTGTTTCTATTCCATCCACTTACCTGCAAATTTCATGATGTCATCTTTCCCTTTAACCACTGCAAATACACAAGAGAAGAAAAACTAAACGACTCACTCAAAAGATGGAGTAAAGAGCTGAACAGAGACTTTACAAGCTAGGAAATAGAGATGGCTGAGAAACATCTTAAAAAGTGTTCAACATCACTAATAATTAAGGATTATTGTGTAGATGTACCACATTTTCTCTATCCACTCATCAGTTGAGGGCCACTTGTGTTGGTTCCAGCTCTTCGTTATTGTGAAGAGAGCTGCAATAAACATGGCTGTACATGTATTCTGTGGTAGGAAGAGTCTGATGGATGTATTCCCAGAAGTGGTATGGCTGGGGTCAGGTGGTAGGCTCCATTTTGAGTCTTTTAAGGGTTCTCCATACTGCTTTCCATAGTGGTTGTACAAGTTTTGCATTCCCAATCAGCAGTGGATGAGTGTTCGCATTTTCCCCACACCCTCTCCAGCATATAGTATCATTTGTTTTCTTGATCCTTGCCAGCCTTATCAGGGTGAGATGATATCTTAAAGTGGTTTTTTAATTTGCATTTCCTTAATTATTAGTGATGTTGAACACTTTTTAAGATGTTTCTCAGCCATCTCTATTTCCTAGCTGTAAGTCTCTGTTCAGCTCTTTACTCCATCTTTTGAGTGAGTCGTTGTTTCTTACTCTTTGTTTTTTTTAGTAGTTTATATATTCTGGAAGTTTAATGTTCTTTCAGATGTATCAGCAGTGAAGGTTTCCTCCCACCTGGTGGGTTTTCTCTTAACTCCCTAGATTGTTTCTTTTGCTGTATAGAAACTTTTGGGGTTAATAGGTCCCACTTGTCAACTGTTGACCTATTTCCTGGCAGCTGCTGTCTGATTTAGAAAGTCTTTTTCCTAGCCTATGTCTTGTAAGTTGTGCCAACTTTTTCTTGTATCACTTTCAGAGTCTTGGGTTTCACATTGAGGTCTTTGATCCGTTTGGAGTTGATTTTTGCACAGGGTGAGATGTAGGGGTTTGATTTTATTCTTCTACAACTGGTGATCCAGTTTTGCCAACACCATTTGCTGAAGATGCTGTGTTTCCTCCACTGAGTCTTTTTGCCCCCTTGTCAAGTATGAGGTGGCTGAAATTATATGTGCTCAAGTTTGGATCTTCAGTTTTTGTTCCATTGGTCTACAGGTCATTTTTGTGCCAGTACCAGCCTGTTTTTATGAATATAGCCCTGTAGTATAGAGTTTGATTGTCTGGCTATAGAACCAAAAAAAAAAAAAAAAGCCAGGTGTGGTGGCGCATGCCTTTAATCCTAGCACTTGGGAGGCAGAAGCAGGTGGATCTTTGTGAGTTCGGGGCCAGCCTGGTCTACAGAGTGAGTTCCAGGACAGCTGGGGCTACAGGGAGACCCTGTCAAAGCAAAATGTATATCTAGATTTATTTAAGAGTGTTCAGTTTTTATCCAAGCTTCATTTACACATCACATAACATTTCAAAGTTAGGACAAAGATAAGATATCTACATTAAGTTAAAATGGAGGCCAGTGGGTTTGGAGAGATGGCCTAGTGGTTAAGAGAGCCTACCCCTCTTGCAGAGTACCCGGGTTCGATCCCCAGCACCCACATGGCAGCTGAGAACCATCTTTAACTCCAGTTCCAGGGGAATCCAACGCCCTCTTCTGACCTATGCAGCATTGCATGACACAGGTGCACAAACTTACATGCAAACAGTACATTCATACACATACAAAAATAAATAAAAAAAATTTTTTTAAATGGAGGCCAGTACAGGGGGATCAAGACAGGATGTGTGCTTACTGGACTTTATTTGGGAGACCATGGGAGGGAAAGATCCCATGTGGAGCAAAAGTGCAGGATTGATGGTTGTTTGGGATTGCCAAGGAGGAACATTCGAGCACTTCCTTAAGGAAAACATGACATCTTTTAGGAAAAAAATCCTCTAATTCAAGTGATATGTGTATGTATGTATATATGTATACATGTATATATAACTATGTATATATATGTATATATACTGTAACAATACAAGTTGGAGAGAACAACAACAAAAGAACTGAAAAAAAAACTCTGGAAAGACTCGGAAAAAGATATAGGACATATATGGCAGAGTGCAGGGACTCGGTGGGGTGGGGGGGGCATGGAAAGGGAATCGATTATAAATTTGATTGAGAAATGATGTATGACCTATGGAAAAAGTTTAATAACAATAAAAAATTTTATATAAAAAAGTGTGTATGTGTGTGTGTGTGTGTGTGTGTGTGTGTGTTGTAGGTGAAGGCCAGAGTAGGACCTCAGGTGTTCTGCTCTCTCATTGCCTGACTTATTCCTTAGAGGCAGGATCTCCCCCTGAGCCTGGCTAGCCTAGTGACCAGCAAGTCTCCACAGCTTCCCCTGATTGTTTTTTTCTTGGGTCTGAAATAAGGTCTTCATACTTGCACAGCAAGTGATCTTACCCACTGAGTCATTTCTCCAACCCACAGAGATGCTTTTGGCTTGTAGAATGTTACATTTGCATGGTCACAAATTTCTTAATTAAATATAAATAAAACTTTCAAGGCATTCATGGCGCATGCCTTTAATCCTAGCACTTGGGAGGCAGATCTTTTGTGAGTTCAAGGCCAGCCTGGTCTACAGAGTGAGTTCCAGGACAGCTGGAGCTACAGGGAGACCCTGTCTTGAAAAGACCAAAAAAAAAAAAAAGAATGAAGTATACTCTGAACTCACTTTTTAAAGTACTTTATTAATTTTATTTTATGTGTATGAGTGTATTGGCTGCATGTGTGTAAGTGTATTTGTGCTGTGCAATGCCCAGAGGTCAGAAGAGGGCTTCAGATCAACTGGAACTGGAGTTATAGAAGACTGTCAGCAGCTATGTGGGTGCTGGGAACCAAAGCCTGCTCCTCTGTAAGAACAGCCAGTGCTTTTAACTGCTGAGCCATCTCTCCATCCCCTGAACTCATTCTGAAAACCACATCAAATTTCTGCCTTGCAAGGCTAAAAAGGATGGGATATTAACAGAGAAACCCTAGTATCACCAGTATACAGTGTAAGATAGGCATATAATAAATTCTTCTAACCAAATTGTTTGAGCCTGAAAACTCAAGCATAGAATTATTTTACTACATTGGTGAAATACATTACAGACAAGGATTTTTAACAGCAAGCCAAATTCAACGATTCAATGAAATTGTGCTTGCAAGTTAACTATATAAACACAAAGCCTCATATCAAATGAGTTCTTGACATTTCCTGTGAGTGTTGGTCAAAATCATTTCTTGAGAGTTCAAAATAATCGCTTAGTTGGTATTCTAAAAATGCCAGCCTTGCAAAGGTCAATGAAACATTAGCCAAAGTGTAGGTGTGAGGAGAACCCTTGCTTGAGGATTAACCTTCAATTAAATTGTTGTCGACGCTTTGTTGTTTGCTATAGTTTTGGTTTTTGGTCTTTTTCTTATCTTTCTTTTTTCTTCTCCCCCCCCCTTATGAACTTTGTTTTCAAATATTAGAAAAATAAAACACCAGAAAAAGTTCATGATGAACTTTAAAATCCACAAAATCAACTCTCCACAAGGAAACACTGAGTCTAAAACTGAAAATGATTATACACTACCTAGCTATTTTTTTTATTTTTTTTATTTCTGTATGTGTATGAATGTACTGTCTGCATGCAAGTCTGTGCACCCGTGTCATGCAATGCCGCAGAGGTCAGAAGAGGGTCTTGGATTCCCCTGGAACTGGAGTTCCCCTGGAATTGGAGTTTCAGATGGTTCTCGGCCACCATGTGGGTGCTGGGGATCGAACCCGGATCCTCTGTAAGAGCAGTCGGCGCTCTTAACCGCTAGGCCATCTCTCCAGCCCTACCTAGCTATTTTTAAGTTAGCTGTACTTATAGGCATTGTGATTTTCTAGTATTTTGGAATTTAGACTTTAGATTGGTTCCCAATCTAAACTGCAGAACACCTGCCCCCTACAAACGCACCATCAAAGCACCTATTTTATTTCTGTATTACTTATCATTATTTTCAGATGAATGTTTGTTCACTAAACAAAAAAGTCTCTTCATTTTACAATTCTTGCTTATTAGGTAGAAAGACTTTCTTCTGTTTCTTAATCATAAAACGTTTATAGCACATCACACCTCTAATTCAGAATGTAGAAAATCACCCTTCTGATTATTCTGCCAAAAATACAAATTGTACTCTGTGCCAAATGCTGATTATATCAATTATGAATTGGCTAAAACTATTATGTTGCTACTTTTTAATGAAGAATTTTACACAGTCATAATATATCTATTTTGCAAGCAATTTAATAATGATGAAGGCATTGTTCTGAGATTTCTTATTAACTGCTCTATCAGTCATTTTGAACATGTGTTACCATAAAATATTCCTGGCACATACCACACTCTTCTTGGTAAGATGCTAATATTTATTCACAGTACAAGAGGAAATGGAAATTCAGTTAAAAGTGAATAATTTTGTCAAAATGACTTGACTAGTGGAGGATAGAATTATTCAGCTCCACACTTCATCCAATTTCTTTGCTTTTAATGTCTATGCCATTCTGTCTATCAGTTGGAAAGAAAACTCTCTGTTTCAAAACCTTAATGTCAACTCATGCTCACAAGAGGCTCCCAGAAGGAAAACAGGTGGACAGTAATCTCATGTAGGTTAAGGAAATCAAGGCTTTCTCCTCATAAACACACACACATTTAAACAACTTAAGTATATCTTTCCTTATAAGCATACATTACCTTTTAAAATATGTAATTTTATGCTATATATAAGAACCTAAGTTATATCCAAGTTCATGTCCTCCATTCATAAATGCCTTTGCCTCAAAGCTGTGATCCATAGCTGCTCTCTCTAATTAAAATAACTGTTTTTCTCCCCATCAAAAACACAGCTTTAAGCTTTTCTGTAACTTTCTTCAATATTCTTTTCTTCAATGAAGTGATTTCTGAAAGGCCTTAACTGACCTCAAGGCAAAAAATACCAAAATATGTGTTTGCATATCCATTTTCTCCAGAGGCTGCTAAACTGGGTGTATCTTTCTTTCCCTTGAATAAATCTGCATTTGTCATGTCTGCTTTACTAAAGTGGACCCCTAAAAAGATGTTACAGTGTGTTCCCAGAAGTTACTAATTGAGTGCAGACTGAAATTTGACATGTTATTGGGTCATCCTGCTGAAAAGCAAACTTCCATGACCAGGTCAGCAAATCCCTTCCCACATTAGGTGTTTGCTTTTACTGGCTGCCCCGCGGTCCTGTGCCACCCCCCCAAACCAGGAAGCACATGGTATTTCCTGTCCCTCTTTGTACCTGGCAGGAAATGCTTGTCTTTGGGTGCCTGAGGATGCACTGGGGGCAAAGGCTACCAGAGGTTGCAAACTAGGAGCTATGACCAAAACCCCAGAGTAAAGAGACTTGCTTGGCCAGGACTTTGTGCTGGACTTTGTCCATGCAGCCCCTCCTTCACTCCTTCTCTAAGTCATCTCTACACATATAGTCGTCAAGCATATACCAGCATAGATTTGCTAATTTATATAGAAAAGAAATCTAAAGAGTCAGTGATACCACATTTTTTTAATGTGTATAGTTGTTTTGGCTACACATTTGTATGTACACCACATGCATACCTGGTATCCATGGAGGCCAAAAGAGGGCCCCCTGGAATTAGAGTTAGAAAAGGTTATGAGTATACGAGTGCTCAGAACCAAACTTAAGGGCCTCTGCAGGAGATAAAAGCACCCTTCTCCACTAAACCATCTTTCCAGTTCCAATATTAAATAGTTTCACTTTATGTATTCTTTTTAAATTTTTTATTTTATTTTATTTATTTCTGTATGTGTATGTATGTACTGTCTGCATGCAGGTTTGTGCACCCATGTCGTACAATGCTGCGGAGGTCAGAAGAGGGTGTCGGACTCCCCTGGAACTGGAGTTCTCCTGGAATTGGAGTCTCAGTTCTTGGCCGCCGTGTGGGTGCTGGGGATCGAACCCGGGTCCTCTGTAAGAGCGGTCAGCGCTCTTAACCACTAGGCCATCTCTCCAGCCCCTTATGTATTCTTTTATTAAAATAATTTCTTTATTATTTTTATTTTTGTTTATGAATGTATTGCCTGAATGTAGGTAGGTGTACAGATGTCATGAAATGCCTGTGGAGGTCAGGGAGGGTGTCAGATCCTCTGGAACGGGAATTATGGATGGTTGTTAGCTGCCATGTGGATGCTAGAAATCCAACCTGGGTTCTCTGCAAGAGCAGCCAGTGCTGTTAACTGCTGAGACATCTCTCCAGCCACCACTTTATGTATTCTTAAAATTCTTCCATTCGAAATTGTTACTATTTACCTAAAACAATAAATCATTTTATAGCCTTCAAAGTAACAGGATTTCCATTTTGTCATTAGAAAGGGAAAAAATGGAAAACTTCTAATTTAGTTGAATTATCTATCCATAAACAGAAATTGTCTACAGAAAATAAACACGTTACTTAGAATTATAAAGGAAAGAGTGGTTTAAAATCAGTAATGACTCCTGCATATTTATCACTGTGTCAGTTCAGATCCTCACAGAAACAAATGCCAAGGAAGACTGAGAGGGAATACTTGTGGATGACAATAAGGCCAAGGTACAGGATTTATTGATGACTTCCAGAGACTGTTGTAGGCTTAAATTGTCTGCATTTACTAATCATAATTGTGTATTTCTGGCTACCTGAAAACAGCTAGTCTGCTGGGCATGGTGGAACATGCCTTTAATGTGTTTAATCCCAGGAGATGGAGGCAGGTTGATCTCTGTGTGATCAAGGTCAGCCTGGTCTACAGCCAACTATGGCTACAAAGAGCTTCTGTCTCAAAAGGACAAAAGAACAGCAACAAAACAAAAAAGAACTAGTTAGTTTGACATAAAATTAGCCATGTATGACAATAGAACTACTTTATCATAATTTCAAAATGAATATTAGCACTCAGGAAAAACAGTCAACAGAAGCAACTTTGAGTCCCTACAACTGTCAAAGCCATCAAATCCTGTTTTCTACCCACTAGTTGTCTTTCAGCATTTATTTTAATAGTTTCATCATATAATCCATTTTATTGTTAGAAACAGCACCAAACACTTCCCCTTTTAAAAAGATAGGAATCCAATTTTGAAACTCAGCCAAGGCTGCTGTCCTAGAGTGCATTATGTAGTCAGGCCAGCCCTGCCTCATCCTCTCTAGCCTGGATGGAAAGTTCTTTTTTTATTCATTTTCATATAGACTTTATGAAAATGTTCCTATATTTTCCCCCTAGAACTCTGAGAAAAGATATCAGGAGAAAGTTACTGAGAGCCTCCCTGCCTGGCAGGTAACACACCCCAACTCATCTTGCTAGCTCCAATACCATTGCTCCCGGAATGGTAATTTTCTCCGTTCTCCTTCCACAGATGTGCCCTTAGGTACTCAGCATCCTCCACACATAACACCTGTCACTTGACTGTCCTACCAACTGGGGTAACAGTGCTAAGGACAACTGGATCATCAAGTTCTGTGTTTCCCTTAACAAATGCATACTATCACATTTCACAGAATTGTTTCTATTGAGTTGTATTAAAACCTCTAAGCCATGAAACTATAATGAACTTCAAAAAAGAATCTTGTTCCAACACTGTTCTTTCTCAGACTAAAACATTTGGTGCCAAAAGTCACAGGCGTTCATTTAAAAGTTCCTAACTCGATACTAATCTTTGTTTATTTTCATTTATTTTTGTTTATTTTCATTTAGTTTCTTTTATCTTCATGAAAAGTGTGAGAGATTATCTTCTTTCCTATGTAGTTTTTTTTTATTTATTTATTTATGTGTATGAATGTCCTGTCTGCACGTAGGTTTGTGCACCCGTGTCGTGCAATGCCGCGGAGGTCAGAAGAGGGTGTCGGATTCCCCTGGAACTGGAATTCTCCTGGAATTGGAGTTTCAGACGGTTCTCAGCCACCATGTGGGTGCTGGGGATAGAACCCGGGTCCTCTGCAAGAACAGTCGGCGCTCTTAACCACTAGGCTATCTCTCCAGCCCCCCTATGTAGTTTTTTAAGCGAAGTGCACAACTTTGTATTTCTCCTCTGTACATGCTAGGTTTTAGGCTACTATGAAACTCATCTGTTTTGGGAAACTTTGGGGGGGGGTCTTTTTAATATGGTCTCCCTGAAGCCCCAGCTTGTCTGGAACTTGCTATATAGACCAGGCTGGCCTTGAACTCACAGAGATCTACCCGCATCTGCCTTCCAAGTGCTGGTACTAAAGGCATGCGCTACCATCCTGATTTTCCTTAATGCTTTGCTAACATTTTGTACTTCTTTACCTTTTCTCTACAGCTTTCTTCTCTCTGCCGTGCGGCTGCCAATCTACCACATGTCTGACCTCCATGCTGGCTCTAACCCTGCATGGCCTCTTGGTTTATTTCCCTTCTCTCTTTCATTCCCTCGTCAAGGCAGCTGCTGAGATTCCCAGCTTCCCTTCCCTGAAGATTTTTCATTTCTTTTTTCTTTATTTATTTTTTTGTTTTGTTTTGTTTTGTTTTTGGTCTTTTTGAGACAGGGTCTCCCTCTTGCTCCAGCTGTCCTGGAACTCTCTATGTAGACCAGGCTGGCCTTGAATTCATAGAGATCTGCCTGTCTCTGACTCCAGAGTGCTGGGATTAAAGGTGTATGCCACCACACCCAGCTGGATTTTTCTTTAAATTTGAGTGAAATTGTCCTAAAGTTTCTGTTTGGGTCCATTCTTAAATACTTTTTATGAATGAGACTGAGAACCCTCTCAGGGATGCTTTTTTTCCTCCCCATACCATCTTGACGTCCACAAATAGATCCCACCCTCTGTTTATTGGGGACCTCAGTTTAACTTCTACCTAAACATCCCAATCTAACAATGATCAGTCATGACATTTCACTCACTCACTCTACTTTCCCAAAGACTTAAGTCTTTTTTTTTTTTTTTTTGTCTTTTCAAGGCAGTCCTCCGCTGGACCCAGCTGCCTGGAACTCACTCGCTAGACCAGGCTGGCCTTGAACACACAAAGATCCACCTGCCTCTGCCTCCCAAGTGCCAGGATTAAAGGTGTGTGCCACCACACCTGGCTAAGAGCTAAATCTTAATCCCCAAGAAACATCTTCTACTTGGTTGTCATCACTTCATGACTCCTCTCTATCCACTCCCATCTATAGTTTTCTCAATGACTTGTACTATATAAACTAAATGTAGGACATATATTAACTAACACATTTTTTCAGTACCTTGTCTTGTCTGCTTAAGCCTATTGTTAAAGCCTAACAATTTCTTCCCAATTTTGAATATTTAAGGCTATTGTTAAAGTCAACCAACTTTTTCTAATTAGTGTAAGTCAAGGAAAACCAATATTCTAAAGACATAGTGCATGTACAAAACTATAAATTACAAAACATCTGTATTTAACTGGGATGTATTTGTTTGTTGACTTCTGGGTATTTGATAACATCCCTGGTGTAATTCCTTGGTCTACAACCACACTACTCTATCAAGAACTACATAACTTTTATATTAAGCTATTATTCTGTAAGTCTCAGATTAACTCAGTAATTTCATTTTAGCTTTTTGTATATTGCTATTGTGCCTTCAATTCCTCTTATATTCCTGGAGCTGACCAAAATAGTATGGAGATTAAATGCTTCTATGTTAGTAGCAACTACTGTCAAGAAGCAAGAATATTATCATTTCCTTTCTACAGCTCCTCTTCCCTGATGCTCAAGGATTAGGATGGATTCTAGCCTTGAAGAAGAACAAGCCATTTAAATATTGGCACAATTATTGTAGCTATAATTAAGTAGATCAAGTAAGAGTCCTGTTGATTTTTTCCTTCTGTCAAATACTCCATCACTATCTATTAATCCAAACAGAACTACTATGATCTCAGTGGATTGGTGTAGATAATTCAAATAAACTCTAGAATAGTAGAATTTTTAAATGCTCTGAGATTTAGTATCCAGTCATGTAAGAATGACTGATGGATTCACACCTGATTTCAGATAAGGAAATCACTATAAAAAACTTGAATCATCAGAACATGAGGCAGTAACCCCAGCTCAACTTACTTTGCATTGAAGCGACACTGGGATGCACTGTTTTGCTTGCTATGACTTCCTCATTTTGACTTCACTTTGACTTCACTGATTTTAGAGAAAGAACTATTGAGGGCTCTCATTATTGCTCCCTTGGAACCAGGAAAAAGGGCTCAAACAGTTTGGGGAGAATAACATACTCGACATACCCTACACAGTAATTAAAGTCACTTGGAACCAAACTGCCTCTGAAATCATGAATATAACTAATTATTTACTAGTTTAAACAACCCATGACAGTCTAGTTCAGAGTAAAGAGCCAATCTACCTATATTCAAATCCTTGTTCTGCTACTTAAAAGTTGTATAATTATGACTAAGTTTCTAACAAGTTTCTCTGTCTCAATTTATCCATAAAGTAAGGATAATAATCATTTCTGTCAATAAAATTCCATAAGTTCATGCACAAAGAAAACTTGAATGAAGCTCAGGAAATTTTTGTTATTCATTATTATCATTTAACTTCAACCTTATAATGATGAAATGATTATATAACCATATTCCATTATGTTAAAAGTACATAGCATGTAAATACAGAGTAACAATACTGATATAATGCCTATACGTTTTTGATTTGCAATTCATTAATCTATGATCTGACCCCAGACTGTACTAACAATGGCAAACTGAAAGATTTTTCCCTATTGGTATTATCATGAACACAGTATCTGTTTTCTGCAAACTAGGAAACTGAATCAATCAATCTCCCCCTACTTCAGTGTGTGTGTGTGTGTGTGTGTGTGTGTGTGTGTGTGTGTGTATGGGTGCACATATCCAGAAGTCAGAGGACCACCACTAGTGTCCTTCCTTGGACATATTCCAGCCTCTTGTTTGAGGTAAGGTCCTTCGTAGGCCTGGGACATCCTCAAGTAGACCAGGTTATTTGGCCAACGAGTTCCAGAGATTCACCTGTCTCTGCCTCACACCTTCCCATCACAAGGATTACATACATGTTCCAACACCTGCTGCCTGAGCCATCCCTCCAATCCTGAATGTCTCTTTTTACAGCTACCAAATCTCTAATTTCATTATAAAATGGAGAGGCAAAAATACAGGGTTGGCTGAATATGGAGGGAAAATGAGAGAGGCAAGAGCCTGAGCTCTTGAATTAACTTATTTATTTTAATTAACTTATTAGTTAATTAAAATAAATTGAATTAACTTATTAGTGGTTCAATATTTTCCCTTATGAGACCATAAGGGTCATTCTGCTAAGGCTTCAGGACACATTCAAATACTTACAATATGAGCTAGGACAACGCATTCTATACATGGTAGATTAAACTAAAAGTAAGAAAAATCCATACAAATAGATCCCAACCACTACCTTGAACCTATAAGTATGACTTTATCTTTTCAGGATTCCAGGCAATGTATAAATCTAAGGCAGGGAGCTCATGAGAATCAGTGTAGCAAAGAAACAGCTGGATAGCAGCTGCACTGTGACACCACGAGCCAGTGTTCAAGAAAGTGAAGAACAGCAAGTTTGTTTAGAGACTATACATTAAGCCTACTTTCCTGGGTTACTTTCTGGTTCAACAGGAAGGGTTACTCATGTTTTATTGCTTCCATATCTGTGCTCAGTCCTGCTGCTCTAAAGTAAAGATAGAGAAGGGACATAAATTTCATTCATGTTATCAGCTTCCTAAATCCAAATTTAAAACTCGTAGTCATTCAAATTGAATGTGCACAATGTGTCAAGAGAGGAAGAATTTTATTCAAAAACATCCAAAGAAAATACATTATGACTCATGCACATAGCATGTCATCCATGGAAAGCAGCGTGAGTATAGACTTCATCAGAAAAGTAAAACCTCAGAGAATGACAAAACTTGAGCTAAAACATCATTAGTGCTTACGTCTTTGGGGCCAATATGATGCTGCAATGGGAAGTCCGAGTCAGCTTCTGTGAGAATGGTCTTTATGATGTCATATAATTAGGAACTTTTATCACTAAAATCATATTAGCCTTTTTGGTAAAGCTCAGTATAATATTTATATATATATATATATATATATATACACACACACAACATATATAGTTGTAGTATACAAAACATAATAAAAATAAAAGTTTTGGGTTCTGTGGGAGGAAAGTTCAATTATATCTGTAGCTTTGATGAGCATTTCTTATTGAATAGATGGAGGTGGAGAAAAGAATTGGAAAGGACATTAAAAGGAGCTATAATAAGACAGTGAAGGGAGATCTTCTGTGGCATGCATCATGTCTCACTAGGCTGAGATCTTCTGTGGCATGCATCATGTCTCTCTAGGCTATCTTCTGTGGCATGCATCGTGTCTCTCTAGGCTGAGATCTTTTGTGGCATGCATCATATCTCTCTAGGCTGAGATCTTCTGTGGCATGCATCAACTCCAAAGGCTGTGCCCTTTCCCTGCACTCACAATGGTTTCCAAAACACTGTGATCCATCATGGCCACTAATAAGTGATTAATCTTCTAGTCATACTCATTTACCAAGGACCTGAGAGTTGCCAGTTTTGCATATTTCATGAAATATTACCTCTTTATATCCATCATGTATATGCACATTATAAAGCTCTGTACTATCATACTACTTATGAAAATATAATTACTATATATCAAATTTAAATATATTAATTCAAGTATTGTATTTTAACACATGAACTTCCCTTATTAGGTGCCATTTCATTTCTTTGCTGAGTAAATGCTATTTAATGATGGATTATCTATTCCAAATCAGTTCACTAGGTTGAAACTGTTCCTTGCATCAATTCAGCAATTTAAACTACCCTGAATTATAAATTTAGTATCATGAAGACATGCTAAATGGACTAATTATTTCACCCACTATTGAGCATATGCTGAATGTATTAAAAACCTCTATTTCTTGACATCTGAAAGAAATAAGAAAAGAAGAATAAGCTATTGGTTGTTTAAAATCCCATTAAGAAGGCTTAAGTGTGGATTATTGTGATTAACAATTTAATTTCTAGACAACTATGTTAAAAAATTAAACGTTTTCCTTTAAAACAAAACAAATTAAAATACATTTCAACCTATACCACATTGATCAGGAAATGACAACCATGGATGGGTGAAGAGAGCATTTAGAGGCCAAGATGACCTTTTCAGAAAGTAACCCCAATTTGGTACATAATTATTCTGCAAGTCTAACAAAAAGAACATTCATGATTATTTTATAAAACATCTGTCCAGATAAATTAAATCATGTTTTCATGTCACTCTATAATATTAAGCAGCATGATTGAGTATTCATATCTGCCATCCCCTTATTCTTTTTTCCTTATCAGCACTAGCAAGCACCTTGCCGAGCTCTCCAGTCTTCTCAGCACTAGCAAGCACCTTGCAGAGAAAGCTACCTGAAGAGTATACAGTGCCATGATTCTAATTCTTTTCAACAGAGCTTCCCAGATGCAGCTGCCTCCTTGAATCATGATGTATGAGTTATGCTTGCGATGTTGATGCAATTCCTTCTCCCCTCTTCAGCATGGTTAATAAGCAGGAGCCATTGTCACTAAGGATTCAAGTTTACAGTTGGAGTAAAAGTTCAAATCCTAGCAATTCCACTTATAGAATATTAAAACTCTGAGCCAGCTACTTCTACAAATCTCTGCACTTTCAAGTATAATAACATAAGTGCATAAAAAGAGTTTAATATGCAAATCTCACAATTTAGTTACATTGTCTAAAACAGTACTAAACATGAGAAGTAGTCATCTAACATTGAGAAACTGGATAGAAAATCTCAAAGGCAAATGCCCTGGGGAAAGGAAATTGTCACATTTTAGTTCCAGTTCCTAAGTACATATTAGTTTTTTGAATTCTAATGACAATTATTGAATGTAATGAGCATTCCAAGATGGGCCACAACTAAGGGACTGGTCATACTGTTCATTTTCCAAGTAAGAAATAAAAGTTTAAGCAAAGTTGGATGAGCCCTCAATTGACTCCAGAATTATACTACAGAATGTAGTATTTCAGGCTAAAAAGTGATTGTCAAATTAAAAAATGTTTTCATATGCTATACTCTCTTTCACAGATACCAGCAGCTAACAAGATTGCACCCAGATCCAACTTGCTAATTATAATATCACAAGGAGGAGGAGGAGGAAGAGGAGAAGGAGGAGGAGGAGGAGGAGGAAGAGGAAGAGGAGGAGGAGAAGGAGAATTATTTTATTTTATAAGCAAATGAAATTTAGTTCTTACCAAATTAGCATAGAGCAAATTAGTATAGAGGAAAATTATTTTAGACTGAGAAAAAAACAGATGAAAAATTTTAATGACATACTTACTAGAAAATGGCCATTAAATAGTATATATTATCCAGAAATTAAATTTATGAAGGAAAGATAAATTAGAGAAATTTTCCAAGACTTCAGACTACAAGGGTAAGGAGGTTATCCAGGCCTAAAGAACAATTGATGCTCAAATGCTGCATGGAAGCAGAACAAGATATCCCAAGTAGGAAAAAGAAAATGTCTTACCGTAATAGCATGACACCCAGTAACCCCTCTGTGAGTATGGTTATTGGGGATTGTTGTGCTAACTCCAGGTTCAGTGAGAACCTGCTCAAGGAAATAAGGTGGAGAGTGATAGAACTGGATACTCAGCATCCTCTTTTAGTCCTTGCATATGCTTGGGTGAATGTACTACCTACCTACATATACAAGCACATATAACACACACACACACACACACACACACACACACGCACTATAAAAGAGAGCTGAGCATGGTGGTTCATGCCTTTAATCCCAGTACTCGAGAGGCAGATCTCTGTGAGTTCAAGGCCAGCCTGGTCTACATTGTGAGTTCCAGGCCAGCTGGGGCTAAAGGGACCCTGTCTCAAAAAGATGAGAGAGAGAGAGAGAGAGAGAGAGAGAGAGAGATGAGAGAGAGAGAGAAAGAGCCTAGACTACACACTGCATTGCAGATTAACAATGAAAACAGAGCCACATAGACATGAATCCAGAAACAATCGACAAGTGGACAAGGGAGCACTGAGTCAGTCATTTGTGCTACACACTGACACATTCAGGCCTTCTCACATTCCTCCTAGAATGAGTCAGAATATTAGTCAAGTTAATTAATGAAGGCAGTAGGATATAAGATCAATACATAAGAAATACATGTGTTACTGCATATTAGCAAGAAAAATTACAAAGCAACATTTTGAAAAACTCACTTAAAATATCATAAAAACATGAAATACTTAAAGGTAAACTTAATGAAGTATGTGGCAGACATTACTGAGATAAGTCAATGAAAAATTAACTAAATGGAGACATGTAAATTCATAGACAAGAAGACTCAGTTTGTCAACTGAGGTCAGTTCATTCATTCCTGGTATATAGTATTAATCCCATCCCAAATCCAATAATGTTAGGGAGTTTTCAGTTGAAAAAAAATAGGTAGCTCTGAAATTTAAGTATATATTAAAAATCACTCAAAAGAAACTAAACAAAGTTAAGGAAAAAATTAAGGTTATGCAATTTCTGATTTCAATACTTATTATAAAGCAATGGTGATCAATATTAACTTAAGGACAGAAACATAGATCAGTGGAATGAAATATAGTCCTTAAACAGACCCACACATATACAACAACAGTTCCAAAGGAATTCATTAAGGAAAGAATACTTATTTCAACAAATGGTGTCAAAACACTTGAATATTTACATGAGAAACTCAGTAAGCCTCATCCCCAAATGAAAAAACCAGTTTCAGTGGGATAAATCAAAGTATCTACCAGGATGCATTTCCTCAGGGCAATCTAGGAAAGAATAGGCATCCTTGCTTTTTGTAACCTGCATTCTTTGCTCTTGACACATCTGTCTGCAAAGCCAGCACTGTATTACCACAAGGCATTCTCTTAGAATTAAAATGCCAAATGCTTTTGGTGCCATTATTTGTCCTATCACATCGAAGAAGTACCAGGGTTCAGTAGGACATTGGCAGATCAAAGGAAAAATCATAATACCCAAGTTGAATAGTAACTAATGAGTGTTCTTTGATCTCATAGGGAACCTGATTTTCCTATGTATATACCAGATAATTGATTCTCACACATCATGCATTTTTAAGACTTTCTTCTCTGAAGCATCCTCTGAGTATATAGTATTTATCAATATTTCCATAGTTAGATGTCAATATTCTTTTTTTTTTTTTTTTTTTTTTTGTCTTTTCAAAACAGGGTCTCCCTATAGCTCCAGCTGTCCTGGAACTCGCTCTGTAGACCAGGCTGGCCTTGAACTCACAAAGATCCACCTGCCTCTGCCTCCCGAGTGCTAGGATTACAGGTGTGTGCCACCACACCTGGCTCAATATTTCTTTTATATCCTTATTCGTCTGATATGCTGGCATCTGTTTAGTGGCACTATATCTTAAGGGTTGACTTTGTTTAAATTCTTGGACAGGCAGGTGGAGAATAAAATTAGATCAGCCGGGGCTGGAGAGATGGCCTAGCGGTTAAGAGCACCGACTGCTCTTGCAGAACACCCGGGTTCGATCCCCAGCACCCACATGGCAGCCGAGAACCTTCCGAAACTCCAATTCCAGGAGAACTCCAGTTCCAGGGGAATCCAACGCCCTCTTCTGTCCTCCGCGGCATTGCACGACACGGGTGCACAGACCTGCATGCAGACAGTACATTCATACACATACAGAAATAAATAAAATTAAAAAAAATAAAAATAAATAAATAAAAAATTAGATCAGCCAATTCAAAAGAGTGCGATGGGAGAGACAAGAAAAAGAAGGAAGAGGAGGAGGAGGAGGAGGAGGAGGAGGAGGAGAAGGGGGAAACCATCTATTGTTTTCATGCCATACTTCAAATTAATATAAAATGGAGCAAAAGACCCAACTAGAAAAGCTAGAACTAAAAAATTTCTATATAAAAATAAAGAAAATTCTAGGTGTGACAGAGCATGCCTTCAATCCCAGTACTCTGGAAGCAGAGTGTGGTTTTCATTCTCCTGCATTCAGAGAGGCAACCAATGTGGCTTGCCCTCTCCCACACCTGGAGACACAAGGCAAGCCTGCTGGATTAAAGGAAAAGGAAAAAGGAAAGAGTACCTGCCAAACTTATGGCAGATAACCCTTAGCACCTAACATCTACACCAGGCAGTGCCCTATTGATTCCATTGCTGGATCCCTCAGACTGATGCTTGTTCATGACTCCTCAGTCTATTTCCACCAGCACAGACTCACCACTCACACCAGTCATGGTGCTGTTGGCCCAATGCTGGGCTTCACTGGCTGGCACTGGATTGGTTCGCCCCTGCCAAATTTCTGCTAGGACACAACAATCAACAAAAGTCTGATGGGCTTAACTTACACATAATGATGGACCCAGATGGTAATGGAGAACTCACTTTATTGCATGCTGCAAGTCACTTTTATAAGCAAAATGATGTCATCTCTCAGAGCCAATCACATACCCCAGTCTCATGCCCCTGTATGCTGCTGCCCCGCCTAGCATCATATGCCTGGGCCACAAGTTGCTCCCTCATGGGGCAGGGTCAGTGTTGGGCCTGTTTTGTCCTGGCCCATGAGGACCTCAGCAACTTCTTGAGCCTGCTCTAAAGTTTGTAACAAAGACTTAAAGGAAGTAAGGCAGCCTGGCCAGGCTTATTTACATCTGAGGGACCCTTATCAGCTGGCCTTAAGTAAACAAGAACACAGCTAAAGGAAGTAAGGTACACAGGCCAGCTGGTCCTAAGTAAACAAGAGGGCACTAAAGGAAGTAAGGTAGGCACAGCCAGGGTTGTTTTGAAACTTTTCCGATTGGCTCTAGCTATTTGACCTTTAACATGATTGGCTGTTCCCTTGTGGTCTTTGCCTTTATAAGATGCTGCCTGATGCAATAAAGTGAGTCCTTGCTTCAACAGCTCTCTGTCCCTTGTGTTCTCTTGCAGACCATCGACACTCATCATCCCACTCAGCCCCATCCACCGAGGAGGCCAGCTGGTTCGAGCCTCCTCTCCCCATCCCTACACTCATCATACCGCTCAGCCCCATCCACTGAGGAGGCCAGCTGGTTCGAGCCTCCTCTCCCCAGTCCCTCTTCAGGTAACGCCACAGATCAGAGGAACCCCATGACTTCCATGTTGTGCCCTGAAGGATGCTATCTGAAAACTAGCCCCTAATTCAAACTGGATCTTCCCACAGCAGAGGCCAGTGATTGAGCCTAGCCTGGGCTATATGGGGAACTCCAGGCCAGATGTGCCTGTCTCAAAACAAATAAAAATAGAGAAAAGCAGCTTCACTTAAATTTCTTTTTAATTTTTTAATGTATGAGTATATTGTCTTCATGTGTATTAGTACACCTGTGTCAAGCAATAGCCTCAGAGGACAGAAGAGAGGGCATCAGATCCCCTGGAACTGAAATTATATACAGTTGTTAGCAGCCATGTGGGTGCTGGGATTTGAACATGGTCTTCTGTAAAAACAGCCAGTGCTCTTAACTGCTGAGCTATCTCTGCAGCCCCAGCAGGTTCAAATTTTAAAGCAAAAATTTTTATGAACATAACAAAAAGTAAAAAGGATAAATTATGGCTACTTAAATGTATTTCCTTAAATAGAGCTCAGAAACTTGTAAACAACTTTCAAGGCCCTTTCCCAAGCTCCTCTGTTCTGTCTGTGCTCTACTTTTACTTTTCCAGCAACTCTCCTCTCCTTTTCAATTCTTCAGCATGGGAAAAAAAAAAAAAAAAAAAAAAAAAAAAAAAAAACCCTGAAGCTTTATTTTCCCCTCCTGCACTTACTTCCTGACACTGAGTCCTCAGTTTCCAGGGGTAAGACAGGGAGAAAAGTAAGGACTTTCCCTTTCAACCAGAGAAGGAAGTTCCCTTCACTCAGAATGGGAAGAGAAACTGTTTTGAAAATATAAAACACAGCCGGGCGTGGTGGCGCACGCCTTTAATCCTAGCACTTGGGAGGCAGAGGTAGGCGGATCTTTGTGAGTTCAAGGTCAGCCTGGTCTACAGAGTGAGATCCAGGACAGCTGGGGCTACAGGGAGACCCTGTCTTGAAAAGACCAAAAAAAAACAAAGATAAATAAGATGATATATAAAAAGCAATATAAAATAAGTAAAAATTTTTATTTATTTGTCAGAGAAAACACTGCAATTCAGAGAAAATCTGTGTTAACAAACTTAGATTAAGAATTATTAACCTTGGAGATCTCGAGACCATCTCAGGGAAGCGCAGGTAGGTGGACAGCAACTGAGTGCTTCAGCTGACTGTTGATTGATTTCATCTAGTTAATCCATTAATCCAGTTGTCTTTGGCTTGGTTGGCTTTTGTGGCTGTGGGGGCGAAGTTATCTCCCAGCTGGTATTAAAGGTAGGGTTGTGTGACTCTCAATCTGAGATCTCCAGAGACCAGCTCAGGCAAGCGCAGGTGCTGGGTTGCAGGCTAAAGAGCCCACCCAGAGTCGATGTACCCCTCCCCGTCCGGTCCCGTGCCACCCCAACTGAGATTACGAAGGCATCTGAAGGAGGCAAGCAAAGCAAGCCTTCAACACACTGAAGAGGCATTTAGGACCTACATTGGAATACAGGCAAGGAGAAGCTCATATGCCAGGAATACAAAGAAGAGACAACACAGGAAAGGGGCAGGATAATCCCGCATCAAGCTCTACCAACCCTATGGAAGATTCCTACAGTGGGATCCCCATGGGGATGGCCCAGGACTCAGATATCAGAAACACAATTGGGAACATATTTAAAGAACTACAACATTATGAAGAGCAAATCAAAGAACTACGAAAAGAGAATGAAGAACTCAAGAAGGACCTAGAGAGAGAGAATGACAAACTCCGGAAGGAACTGGAAACACTGAAAAGATCCCATGCTGAAAAAGATAAGGAAACCAACCATCGAAGCAAAGAGCTACAGGAAGAGATTGAGAAGCTCCAAAAAGAAGTAGAAATACTAAAGAAATCAGAAGAAGAAATGAAAAAGGAAATCAAACACTCATCCAATCAAGAGGAAAGGAGTGGAAAAAGCCTTAGAAGCAGAATGGAGGAAGCAGAACAAAGAATATCAGACCTGGAAGATAACACAAAACAACTAAAAACCTCAAGGAAGGATTATGAAAATTTTAAAAATACACAAAAGTGGAACAACCAGGAACTATGGGACACTATGAAAAGATCAAACCTATGCATCATAGGAGTAGAGGAAGGAGAAGAATCCCAAGAGAATGGTATTGATCAGATCTTCAACAGAATAGTAGATGAAAACTTCCCCAAACTAAAAAAAGACAAACCAGTACAAATATAAGAAGCACACAGAATTCCAAACAGAAAAGATCAGAAAAGAAATTCTCCATGCCACATCATAGTTAAAATGCTAGACACCCAAAACAAAGACAAAATCCTTAAAGCCACAAGAAAAAAACAAGTGACCTATAAGGGGAAACCTATCAGAATAACAACTGACTTCTCAGTGCAAACTATGAAAGCAAGAAGAACCTGGAGCAAAGCATTTAAAG
>VZQC01001071.1:2085121-2096067 GCA_009823505.1 Rhizomys pruinosus | reverse complement strand
CCCTGTACAAAAGTCAACTCCAGATGGATTAAAGACCTCAACGTGAAACCCCAAACTCTGAAGGTGATAGAAGAAAAAGTTGGCAGCAGACTACAAGACATAGGCGTAGGAAAAGACTTCCTAAATCAGACAGCAGCTGCACAAGAATTAAGGTCGACAATTGACAAATGGGACCTCATCAAACTCAAAAGCTTCTGTACATCAAAAGAAACAATCAAGGAAGTGAAGAGAAATCCCACAGAGTGGGAGGAAACCTTCACTGCAGATACATCTGACAAAGCATTGATTTCCAGAATATATAAACTACTCAAAAAACAAAGAAAAAAGAAAACAAACGACCCGCTCAATAGATGGAGCAAAGAACTGAACAGAGACTTCACAAGCGAGGAATTAGAGATGTCTGAGAAACACCTCAAGAACTGCTCAACATCACTAATCATTAAGGAAATGCAAATCAAAACCACTTTAAGATATCATCTTACTCCAGTAAGACTGGCTAGGATCAAGAAAACAAATGATACCAAGTGCTGGAGAGGTTGTGGGGAAAGGGGAACACTCATCCACCGCTGGTGGGAATGTAAACTCGTGCAGCCACTATGGAAAGCAGTGTGGAGAACCCTTGGAAGACTTGGAATGAACTTGCCACCCGACCCGGCCATACCACTCCTGGGCATGTATCCTCAAGACTCACCCCACCGCAGAGATACGTGCACGGCGAAGTTTATTTCAGCTCTCTTCACAATAGCAAGGAGCTGCAACCAACCCAAATGCCCCTCAACTGATGAATGGATAGAGAAAATGTGGTACATCTACACAATGGAGTTCTATGCAGCAGTAAAGAAAGACAACAGCATAAGCTTTGCAGGAAAATGACTGGAGCTAGAGGACATCATGCTGAGTGAAGTAACACAGTCCCAGAAAAACAAACAACGCATGGTATCCCTCATCTGTGGATGCTAGTGCCAATTACCTAGTTGTATTTCTTGTGTATGGCCCCCTGAGCTTTTGTCCAAAGCAGTTGGGAGTGATGCATATTGGAAACAACAACAACAACAACAGAAAGGACTGCATCAAAGAACTGACTGACTGAAACAATGAACTTCTGCTCAGAACAGTCAACTTCCTCATGGAGAATATTGAGAAAGACTGAGAAAGAGATGAAAGGCATGTTTGGCAGAATGCATGAGCTCTGGTGGGGTGGGGGAATGGGGTGGGGACACGGGTCTAGATTTGTGAAAAGAATAAAAATAAATTTATGTAAAAAAAAAAGAATTATTAACCTTGATGCTGTAGACTTTCATGTAGATAAAATATGTTCCTTATACACAGAACTTGATTTTCTTCATACAAGTCTTTCTAAAAAGGTGAAGATCACAGAATAGAACAAAACTGCCCAAACTGAAAAAATATTCATGGCTAGAACAGAAGACAATGGATGTACACCTTTGACTTCTACATGTGCACATGTGTGCACACACTCCCACACATACACATTTACCTCCCCCATACACATTTACCTCCCCACATACACAGCACAAGAATATATTAGAAATAGGTACATCAGTGCAATAGCGGCACTTCTATCTTGGGGAAAATCAATGGCTAACCAATTGGACATAAAGCCCACTCAGTGGGAGGAAACTTACATGTGGTATTGTTAACATAGCCAGATGCACACATCTGAAGAGGTCATAAATCTTAGACAATTCCCCAAGGTTGACACATCCCTAGGCTAAGGTAACATTTACTAACTACAAGAGAAGTATCCTTATATTTACAGACAAATATCCCAGACACCAACTCAGAAAAGGACATTCTTTTGCACCACATGAGAATAGTACAGAGTCCCACAACTGGATACACACAGACAATGGTCTGTGAAGTGCTCATGTCTAGGCGACACATCTACATTGCAACCTCTACACATAAGCCTTAAGCATCATAGAACAAGGACCCCAAGAAGGCATTAACTACCTCTTAACTCTCATTAAGGATGTTCCTCTATGCAACAGGAGACCAGGAACTCAAAAGGGCCTGAATGGCCAAACTGTGAAAATTAGGCATCTACAGAGTGTGGCTCCATGGACAGGCTGCCTATCAGCTTCACTCACCCAGAGCTCAGGGAACATTGCAGAAAGGGGGCAGAAAGAGTGTAAGAGCCAGGGAGGTGATGTAAGATCAAACAGAAATGAATCCTACAAGCTCCTGGGACCCTGTTCATATGAACCTACAGCATTGGTATCAGCATGCACAAGACCCATGCAAGGTCGGCTGGACAAAAACCCAGCACAGAACTGCAGAAATAGGTAGCAGAGCCCAACCTTGCCTGAGGAAATATTGGTAGCAGATGGTGGTCGGATGAGAAAAACCTGGCCTTCTTTAGAAAAGAGACTCCAGATAGGCTGACTAGAGCTCAGGGGATGACCTGGTACTGAGGAATGAGCAGGGACAGTAAAACTCTGGGGAGGCAGGATGCTGTAGAAAGTGCCAAGAGAAGTGGGAGAAGGCCATTAAGATTGACTGAAAAATTATATATGAAGCACATAAAAATTTAATAAAGAATATTATATAAAAAAAAGAAATATGTACAAAGAATATGGGCAGGAATTGATTCCCCGTGATAGTATCCTATGCATAGCTGAATAAGAATAAAACGTGAAGCTACATTTAAAGGTTGTTCAAGGCCGGATGCGGTGGTGTAGGTCCTTAATCCCATTACTCAGGAGGCAGAAGCAGGTAGATCTCTGTGAGATCAAAACCAGCCTGGTCTACATAGTGAGTTCCTGGCCAACTGGGGCTATAAGAAGATCCTGTCTCAAAACATTAATAATAAAATAATAAATAAATAATACATTTCTAAAAGAGTATAAAGAATAAAAAATTAAAGATGCAGAACTAGAAGGATAAAGAAATTTAGATGTCAAAATATAAATAAATAAAGTCAAGTAATGTATTAGGTTCATAATGATAATGATTACATAATACACTGAGTTACCAGACAATATATATTAATATAAAACAACAAAACATGCAAGACAGAGTTAAGACAAAATTGTAAGATGTTCTTCAAAATAACCAGAAAGAAACTGAAAGACAACATGGTGCATTTTTATAAAAAAAGAAAATATTTTGTATTCACATATTTTTATTCTTTATACTGAGGAGGTAAATTGCCCCCCCCCAATTTACAGGAAATGAAATAACACCAGGAAGATAAAGAAAATAGCCATTGAGAAAAGGGATTGGTTTGTACTTCACTGAGAAGCAAAGGCTGTAGCCCTATCAGTAACATTAGTAATCCTATCATGTTGAATAATCTCAAGGTAGTTCTCTGCAGTACAAAAGGCAGGATAAGTAAGCAATGAACAACTGCAATTCACACGGAGCAGACCCTTCTCCTGAACGGAAAAAAAAAGGATTTCTTTTTGTTGTGCAGTTATCTAGGAGGCAACTGGGTACTTCACATATGTTAAAATTTTTGTCGTTTTTATTATTGAAGTTTTGTGCATATCATACAACATTTCTTAATCAAATTTAGACTCCATTCTCCCTTCAATGTCCCCTGCCCCACCAGAGCTCATGCATTCTGTCACACCTGTCTTTCATCTTTTTCTCAGTCTTTTTTAAATTCTTTGATGCAGAAGTTTACTGTTTTTGGCAGAAGATTACTGTTTCAGTCAGTCTTTGAACCAGTCTTTTTGCTGCTGTTGTTGTTGTTGTTGTTGTTGTTCCCTCCAACTTGTATTGCTCCAAAATATGCATATATACACATCACACATATACCAAAATTATGACATCTGAAAATAAACTATAGGTTAATTCCAAAACATGTTTAGGGCTTCACATTTTAAGAGTAGAGGTGTAAGCAGTTGAAAAGAAATATTACTTTACATTCCTACATTATATAGCAAGTTGATATATGTTCTAGTGTACTTTTTTATAGTAACATCAGGTATTATATTTACTTAAGAAGAAAGAGAAAATTACTCAGTTTGCCTTACAAATAAGGATTTGGTGCTGGGATCTACAAATGAGGGACACCATATGTCATTTGTTTTTCTGGGATTGTGTTACTTCACTTAGCATAATGGCTTCTAGTTCCATCCATTTACCTGCAAACTTCATGATGTCATCTTTCTATTTTTTTTTAATTTTTAAAAACATATTTATTGTCATTCTGCTAAATAGACATAAGATTCAACTGACTTTTTTTAATTTTCATTTTTTTATTGATGCTTTGTGTATTTCATACATCATTTTCCAATTCAGTTCAGGCATATTTCCCTTTCCCTTCCCCCCACCCCACCCCACCTGATCCCAGATCATGTATTCTGCCATAACTGTCCTGCATCTTTCTCTCAGTTTTTTTCATTTTTTAACAATAAGTGTTAATTTATGAGTACAAGCATCCTTCATGTAAAACTAATTTGCAAGCAGTTGTGCCCAAACCCACACAGCCCATGGGTCCCACCGTCCAGCAGGGGGGGCTTGTATGTTCATTCAAGTTGATCAAATGAGTGTCCAGACTATATTGCTGTAGTTTCACCATTCACCCCAATCGCAGCCCTTACATTCTACCACGCCCCCTCTTCCACAGATTGTTCCCTAGGCTTAGAAAAGGGGCACAGGTGGATGAGAAGCAAAACAGTCTACTTTCTCTGGAGCTGTTGTCTTGGACTCTGGTCTATTCTGGCTGTTTCTTTTCATGGGCTGACAGTTTGTCCAGGAATAACCTTTCAATCCTAC
This sequence comes from Rhizomys pruinosus, assembly GCA_009823505.1. Taxonomy (NCBI): domain Eukaryota; kingdom Metazoa; phylum Chordata; class Mammalia; order Rodentia; family Spalacidae; genus Rhizomys; species Rhizomys pruinosus. The sequence continues at coordinate 2,091,321 of VZQC01001071.1, read as the reverse complement.
TAATGAAGCACAAGCAATTAGATATATAGGTATTTAAACAGCACTAATTGTGCTGGTCAGGTTATGTGGTCGAGATCACAGAGGTTGGGGATGGTAGTTTAATCATTGAATTATCATTTGTTTCTGTTGATAATCATACACAGGGTTTACTGTGGTTATTAAAATCTCCTAACCATTAGAGGATGTAGCTTGTGGCCATCAAGCCGCTCGGGTTATTCCTCCAAGGAAGCGAGCTATAGCCAATTAGATTTTGGGGATATACAGGCCATATGGCTGCCACTGCTGCACAGTAATCTTCCGCGAGGTGAGGTGCTAGCTGGTGCTGACGGGATGGAGTCTTGCTTGATCCAAAGGAGACCGTAATATTTGCTTTATTGGTTTAGTGGGCTTTGGTAACACTCTCTGTTATTCCAGAGACCCAATCTTTACCCTTGCAAGTGATGGTCTCAACATTTTTTCCCATATGTTTACCTCAGGTCTTTGACAGCAGGGCCTTATCGCCTCTCTTCTTGCAGGTATCCCAGTTTAGAGGCAAGGAGCCTTTACCTTTTGTGGGGGCTTGGAAAAGATGTCATCTTTCTTTACTGCTGCATAGAATTCCATTGTGTAGAGATGTACCTCATTTTCCTTATCCACTCCTTGTTTGAGGGACACGAGTTGCTTCCAGCTTTTCACTATTGTGAAGAGAGCTGCAATAAACTGGTATATACCCACATATGTTAAATTTTGCAAGGAGTACAAATGCTCTTTTGAGTAAGTCCCTCCAAATTCCATGTATTTGAAACTTAATCTCCAAGGTCTATGTTAGTGGCATTTACAGGTAGGGTCTTTGAGGGGTAAACAGGATTAAATGAAGTCAGGTTAATGGCCCCAATACTACACAATGACTTTTAAGAAAGAGCAAGAGAGTAAGTGAAGGTGTTGATGTCATCACTCAGCAAGGAGGCCAAGCTGATGCTTCATGATTCTCTTGGGCTTCCAGAAACACAAGCTACAGAAACTTTCTCAGTGTGCAAGATTCAGTTATACCAGCATTAAATGGACTAAGTCAGAAAATCATCACAACTTTCATATTAAAAGATGGGATATTTCTGCATTCTAGGTCAATGTCAATGGATTTGCATTTCTAACAGTTTTAAAATTGGCTTAGCTAGAAGAATTTGACTCAAGGCTGAAAGTAATATATAAAGTAGGTAAAAGATTATGTCTGATCTAGTTTTATACAAAAGCAATTTTGCAAAGGGCCAATGAATATCAGCTGGTTAGAACCACTTTTATATAGCTGATAACTCTGGAAAGTTAGTAAATCCAGATTCATTTCAAAAATTGGTTTTTACCACTAAGAGTTCCTACAAACAGGTAGCTCTTTCAATGGCTGGTGACTTTAAAGCTGTCAAGCCCCTTGATTTCCCTTCTATATTGTCTTATAAAGTCTGCAAATATACAAATTTCTGTGGAATATCTACTACAGCAAGACACTAAAACAGATTTTATAAAATAGAGATATTCAAAACAGCTATTAAATGTATATGACATAGTGAGTACTTTTCTTGACACAGTAGATTTGGCAGAGAATAGCACTGTTCCTGTCTCAGGAAATTTATATTCTGATGGGATTGACAAGCATATAAACCCCATGAAATCCTGGGGTTTCTCTGAGAAAGAATTAATCTAGATAATGCCTTACTCATTGCCAAGGGCTAAAAAATGCCTTAAGCTTTACTACCCGCTGGTAGGTTAGAATGAATGAATGAAATACATTTACAAAGCATATAGTTCTTGATTGTATCTTTTGTTGAAGACGTTTATATTTTAATTTTTATGTGTATGATTGGTTTGCCTACATGTATGGAAACGCAACATGTGTGTACAGTACCCATGGAGGCCAGAAGAAGGCATGTAATCCCCTGGAACTGGAGTTACAGACTGACATTGGCTGAGATATGGGTGCGGGGAACTGAACCTAGGTTCTCTAGAAGAGCAGTAAATGCTCTTAATCAGTGGGCCACCTCTCCAGCTCCTTTATAAGTACCTTATGAAATCCAGCCATCACACAAGTAATAAAATCAAGTCTGTATATTTTGGCTTTACATTAATGCCAAATATGAATATTCCAATAATAATTAATTCTTAGACTGTTTTGACAAAGCTCTGAATATACTTAATACTTTTCCATTGGTCTGCTCCTGTTCATATCCTTCCCATGCCTTAATATGACAGGGATTTTCCTGAAAGTGAAAGAGCTAAGGACATAGCTCAAAATATATCAACTTGGTGCATTAATTCAAGATTGGATATCTTATGGAATAATGACTTCAGAAAAAAGCTACTTGGCCTATCTATTCCTACATAGAGTAAACCTTAAAGACTCTTTTAGGTACAACATATTTCCAATACCATATTGGTGAGAGGTCTCCGGAGGAATAGAACCAAGGTAAGAGATATATAATTATGGAGGGATTTATCACATTAGCTCACAAGATCAGAGCCTAGGAAGTCATACATGGTCATCTGCAGGTGCTGGAGCTGGAAAGTAGTAGAAGCTCAGTGTAAGAAGCTGGAGGGCTTGGAACAAGAAGGACCAGTGAAACACCTGGAGTCTGTGGCTGGAAGTCTGGAAGCTCACTGGAAAGTTACTGGTCTAAGCCAGTGTTTGAAGCTTGCTGAGCATTGAACATGGCTCCTCTGAAAGGGCAGCCAGTGCTCTTAACTGCGGATCCATCTCTCCAGCCCCCATTTTTCATTTTTTTAAAATCAGGGTGGTTCATTTTGTAATTTATAAAATAGTGACATGGCAAATCTGAATATATATCTTTCAACATCTTTGATTTTTTAAAAACAATGTATGGAATCATAGAACCCATGATGTTGAGAGAGAGTGATTTTTTTTTACAGTTTTCACAAATTTCTTACCATACAATGTTTTATAATAAAAACCATGAAAGAGGACCAGGTGTGGGGTGTATAACTTTAACCTCAGCACTCAGGAGACAGAGGTAGGCAGATCTCTGTGAGACTGAGAACAGACAGGGAGTTCCAGGTCAACTGGGGCTACAGAGAGACCCTGTCTCAAAAGGACAAAAATCGATCAATCAATCAATAAATAAATAAATAAACAAATAAAAATTTATGAAAGACAAAGCCTAATTTATCCTCCCTTGTAAGAACAAACATATGTAAAAACAAAATGATCCTATCTATTATTTAACATATATTAAATTTATTATTAATATTTTATAGCCCTTATTCAATATGAAAGGCTATCAGGCAGTAGAGATAATGGCACTTTTCTCAGAGGAGTTAATTTTGATGCATGCAGCAATGTGAATGGAGTAGGGCTATGAATAACTTTCCCTGAAAAAACTAATGTCTTAAAATAGCTCCAGCCCAGCCTGGTGGTCCAGCATGTCATCCTAGCAACTTGGAAGTTTGGAACAGGAGGATCACAAATTCAAGGTCTGACTTCAGGGTGCAGAGGGAGTCAAGGCCAGCTCAGTGAGACTCTGTTCATTCATACACCACTGGATGTTAGTGTGTTTGTGTTTGTCTGTCACTCATGAAGCCTTTGGTTCAATGTCCAGTACTGAAAGCAAAGCAAAACAAAACCAATCAACAAAAGCTAGCTGCAATAATTGTGAGATACCAGATACCCTACCATATGGAAGAGGCAGCTGAGTACAGCAGTTCAGGACCTAGTCCCTAGAGTCAAACTAAAATTTCCTGTGAGATTTATTATTCTTTCATGTTTCGAAATTTGGATATTTAAAGTAGAAAATGTTTACAGAACTATTGTATGTTTAAAAAATAACATTCTCAAGCTGGGCATGGTGGCACATGCCTTTAATCCTAGCACTTGGGAGGCAAAGACAGGTGGATCTTTGTGAGTTCAAGGCCAGCCTGGTCCACAGAGTGAGTTCCAGAACAGCTGGGGATATAGGGAGACCCTGTCTCGAAAAGACCAAATAATAATAATAATAATAATAATAATAATAATAATATTCTCCAAAATCAACTACATACTGGGACACAGAAAACACCCCTACAAATACAAAAGCATTGAAATAATTTCATGTATTCTATCAGACCACAGTGCAATAAAGTTCAATATTAACACCAGAATAAGCCTGACTAGCTACAAGAATACAAGGCGACTAAACAACACAATCCTGAATAATGAATGGGTAAGGGAAGAAATAAAGAATGAAATAAAAGTATTCATGGAACTAAACAAAAATGACAATACAACACAACAAAACCTGTGTGATAATTTAAAAGCAGTCTTAAGAGGGAAATTTATAGCCCCAAGTGCCCACATTAAAAAAAAAAGGGGAACAAATAAATTATCCAACACTACAGCTAAAAACACTTGAGAGATGATAACAAATGGACCCTAAACCCAACGGACAGGAAGAAATACGAAAAATCAGAGCAGAAATTGATGAAATAGAAACAAAGATAACAATACAAAAAAAATTAATTCAAAAGCTGGTTCTTTAAAAAGATAAACAAGATAGACAGACCTCTAGCCCAGATAACCAAAAGAAAGAAAGAGCAACTCCAAATTAATAGTATTTGTGATGAAAAGGGGAAACATCACAAGAGATAAAGAAAAGATCCAGACAATCATATGAGAACATTTCAAAAACCTATACTTTACTAAGTTTGAAAACCTAAGAGAAATGGATGAATATCTGAAATCCTGGGAACCAACAAAGCTTAACCAAGAGAAGGTTGACAGCTTAAACAGACCCATAACATTTGAGGAAATTGAGGACATAATAAAAAAACCTCCCAACTAAAACAAAGCCCAGGCCCAGATGGTTTCATAGCAGAATTCTATAAAACATTTAAAGAGGTCTTACAACCATTACTACTCAAACTGTTCAGAAGGATACAAACAGAGGGAATTCTCCCAAATTCCTTCTATGAAGCCAGCATCACTCTAATACCAAAACCAGGCAAAGACAACCAAAAAAGAAAACTATAGATCCATCTCATTAATGAACATCAATGCAAAAATTCTCAACAAAATACTTGCAAATCACATACAGACCCACATCAAAAAGATCATCCATCATGATCAAGTTGGATTCATACCAGAGATGCAGGGATGGTTCAACATACATAAATCAATACATATCATAAAATACATAAATTGACTGAAAGACAAAAATCACACAATCATCTCAATTGATGCAGAAAATGCCTTTGACAAGATCAACCATTCCTTCATGTTTAAAGTTCTATAAGGAATTGGACTGAAGGGAACATTCTTAAATATAATCAAAGACATATACAACAAACCCACAGCCAACATCATCCTAAGCAGAGAAAAGTTAGAAGCATTCCCCTTAAAGGCAGGGACCCAGAAAGACTGCCCCTATTGCCACTCCTCTTCAATATAGTGCTTGAAATGCTTGCTAGGTCAATAAGGCAAGAAAGGGAAATTAAAGTAGTATTGGAAAAGAGGAAGCAAAACTATCCCTGTTTGAAGATGATATGATAGTTTACCTGAGGGATGCTAAAAACTCCACCAGAAAACTAGAAACAAGAGTTTCAGTAAAGTGGCAGGATACAAAATTAACCTAGAAAAATCATTGGTCTTTCTTTAAACCAACAACAAGCAACTGGAGAAGGAATATAAGGAGAACTTCCCACTCACAATAGCCTCAAAAAATAAAATAAAATATCTGGGAACAAATCTAACCAAAGACACCAAAGATCTCTACAACAAAATTTTAAACCCCTGAAGAAGGAGATTGAAGATATCAAGAGATGGAAAAAACTCCCATACTCATGGATTAGAAAAATCAATTTAGTAAACATGTCCATTCTACCCAAAATAATATACAGATTCGATGCAATCCCAATTAAAATCCCTATGAGCTTCTTCACAGACTTGGAAAAAATATCCTTAAATTCATATGGAAGAACTAAAGTCCCCAAATAGCTAAAGGAACCCTGAGTGAAAATGCAATACAGGGGAGACCACCTTACCAGACCTCAAGCTATATTACAGGGCTATAAAGACAGCCTGGTACTGGTACAAAAACAGACCCATTGACCTATGGAACAAAATTGAAGATCCAAACTTGAGCTCATATAATTTCAGCCACCTCATATTTGACAAAGGGGCCAAAAAAGCTCAATGGAGGAAAGATAACATCTTCAGCAAATGGTGTTGGCAAAACTGATCACCA
>VZQC01001071.1:2042871-2078865 GCA_009823505.1 Rhizomys pruinosus | reverse complement strand
AAACTAGCCCAGGATGTCATATTTGTTATCTGTTTATCAGGATGCCACAATCTGATGGTCTTTCTGTTTGCCTATTACCTGTTTTACCACTTGAAAGAGTTACATGCTTTTGTCTCCAGAGTATGGGAGGTCTGGGAGGCTCAGTCAAGGTTGCTGACTCCATTATGGAATGATCACTGTGGTTCAGCCCATGCTAGCCAGTAGCATGAAATAAACTCCCTCTCCACACCTAACTTTGGCCTTGATCTCATGATTTTCCTGAAACACGCCTCAGGGTCCCCATTCATGGCCAGGTGGTTATCTGCTGTCCGAGTTCATGCCCAGGTCCTGGGTGGGCAGGTCCAGCTTCTGGACTTTCTCTGGCAGCCTAATCAGCTGTGCATGTTTACCTTTGGGTTCTCCTGAGGCCCCTTGCTCAGTTCAGGGCTCCTCCTAAATGCTCTGGGCTGGTTATCCAAACAACCTTGGGTTAGTGCAGTTTCTGACTAAGCTAAATTAACTTTCCTATTCTCTAAAGTTTCAGCATTCCAAATCCACACATTTACTAATGTTATTCTGCTCCTTACAGTCATGCGATCCCTGAGGAGGACAGAAGGCATTATCAGATCCCCTGTGGAGAGCTGTCATGTGGGTGCTGGGATTTGAACCCTGGTCTTCTGTAAGAACAGCCAGTGCTCTTGACCACTAAGCCATCTTCCAGCCCCAATAGAGATTTTTTAAAAATCATATCCTGTTAAGTCTCGTGAGAGTTGGAGATGAGTTTTTACTGCAAGTGATAGCAAAAATCAGCTCCTTCACATAAGGACAGTCTGAATTCTGCAGAGTTCTGAGTTTCTGTGAAAGTGAAGTATCTTGCCACTTACAAAGAAAGCAAATATTTTATTGTGTTTTAAATTTCTTTGATTTATGATAAATAAGTGTTTTCTTATATTTAACTAGCATCAAAAAACGAGGACAGAATTTTCTATTGTAGCTGAAAACAGAATATTTGTATGCATTCCCCAGGTATTTAGCCTTTTGTTGTGAGTATTCTCACAACAAAAACCAAGTCACAGGTTTCATGTTGAATATGCAGATCTCATTCATTTTTACTGAAATAATACCTTTATTCACACTATGCCTCCAAAAGAGATCAAGGAAGCAACATACTTGCTTAAAATTTTTGTGTGCACATAGCAAAGGTGACTTGTCCCCTTTGGGAAGCTGCCCAGTGGCCTCCAGAGTGAAAAAAAAAAAGAAAAATTTTGTAACTGTTGGGCTGGAGAGATGGCCTAGTGGTTAAGAGCACCGACTGCTCTTGCAGAGGACCTGGGTTTGATCACATGGCAGCTGGGAACCATCTTCAACTCAGGTTCCAGGGGAATCCAACACCCTCTTCTGGCCTCCACAGCATTGCACAAACCTACCTGCAGACAATACACTCATACACATAAAAAATAAAAAAAATAAAAAATAAATTGTAACTGTTAGGGCCTAATTTTGAGCCTAATCCTATCACCCAGTAAGAAAACGTTTCTCAAAGTTAAACAACATACAATATATATGCAATCTATGTGAATATATAACACATACGACTATTTACAGTGCTTTTACTTATAATTGTATGTAGTTTTAGACACACATATATATAATAATCTGAATGCATATTGTAAATATTATGAATTCAATCTATATGAAAATTTTATTTGAAACAAAACTATCTAGTCTACCTTTACAAAAATAAATGTTATTATGATTTTAGCTGTTACTTTACAGAAATATATTAACTTGTAAGCTTTAAAAGTTTATAAAAAAAAATAAACTCACCGGATGTGGTTGCGCATGTCTTTAATCCCAGCACTTGGGGGGCAGAGGCAGGCGGATCACTAAGTTCAAGAAGGCCAGCCTGGTACACATAGTGAGTTCTAGGACAGCTAGGGCTACAGGGAAACCTTGTCTCGAACAGACACCCCCAAAAAAATAAATAAATAAGGAAACTAAATCTTAAAAGTGTAAATTAAGCTAATTGACTTTCTTTTTTTCAAGAAAAATAAGCTTAAAAGTCATTTTAGTTGTAAATGAGGAAAAAGTATTTTAAATTTTAAATTAAAAAATGTAATTATGTATATATGTCTATGCACATGAGTGCAGGTACCCATGGAGGCCAGAGGGGGCTCCAGATGGAGCAGAAAGCTTAGCTCACTGTGTGCACACACCTTACTCCTCTTGATACTCTTAAGAGGATGGTTATTTTTATTTATTTATTTATTTATTTATCTATGTATCTATGTATTTAATTATTTTCAATTGCCTGGATATCAAACAACCATCCATAATTTCAGTTCCAGTGGAATCCAACACCCTATTCTGACCTCTGCAGGCATTGCATGACAAGGATGCAATTACATAGATGCAAAGAAAGCACTCATACACATAAATAAAAATAATAAATTACATCTAAAAATGGAAAATGCCAAAATTAATACACTAAGACTTTTTAATTAGCAATATTAATAAAATAATGAATAATTCAATTCAGTGAAATCTGTCAATGAAAGGATTATTTTAAATTCATGAAACCATAGGTTAGCATAATGGTATTATTTATGGCAATCTTTCCTATGGAAATTATTAGAGATATAAGAAGTGATATGAGGGGCTGGAGAGATGGCCTAGCGGTTAAGAGCGCCGACTGCTCTTACAGAGGACCCGGGTTTGATCCCCAGCACCCACATGGCGGCCGAGAACCGTCTGAAACTCCAATTCCAGGAGAACTCCAGTTCCAGGGGAATCCGAGACCCTCTTCTGACCTCCGCGTCATTGCACGACACGGGTGCACAGACTTGCATGCAGACAGTACATTCATACACATACAGAAATAAAAAAAAGAAAAAAAAAGAAGTGATATGATAAGTGCTCACTTCAGCAGCACATATACTAAAATTGGAACGATACAGAGAAGATTAGCATGGCTCCTACACAAGGATGACACACAAATTCATGAAGTGTTCCATATTTTTACCAACAACTGTCCAACTTTAAGGAAATCTGAAATAGAATACTATGCCATGTTGGCAAAAACTTGTGTCCATCACTACAGTGGCAATAATATTGAATTGGGCACAGCATGCGGAAAATACTACAGAGTCTGCATGTTGGCCATCATTGATCCAGGTGATTATATTATTAGAAGCATGCCAGAACAGACCAGTGAAAAATAAATCCAGAACATTCTTTTTTTTTTTTTAAAGGAGAGCTGCTAACACTTTTATTTATTTATTTATTTATTTGTTTATTTATTTATTTATTTATTTATTTATTTTATGTGTATGAATGTACTGTCTGCATGTAGGTTTGTGCACCCATGTCGTGCAATGCCACGGAGGTCAGAAGAGGGCGTCGGATTCCCCTGGAACTGGAGTTCTCCTGCAACTGGAGTTACGGAAGGTTCTCAGCCGCCATGTGGGTGCTGGGGATCGAACCCGGGTCCTCTGCAAGAGCAGTCGGTGCTCTTAACTGCTAGGCCATCTCTCCAGCCCCCGGAACATTCTTTAATAAAACCTTGGCAGAGCTTCTTTGTTTTTTTGTTTTTTGTTTTTTTTAAAAAGAAGTGATACATGTTTTAAGGTGTTCATTTTCATATTAAACAATAACAAACACTCAGAAATAAATGTCTAATGGCAAAATGGTTGAATAAAATATGGGATGTGTACATATGTGAATATAATAGAATTGTAATTTATTACTTCTTTTTTTTAATTTTTTATTTATTTCTGTATGTGTATGAATGTACTGTCTGCATGCAAGTTTGTGCACCCGTGTCGTGCAATGCCGCGGAGGTCAGAAGAGGGTGTCAGATTCCCCTGGAACTGGAGTTCTCCTGGAATTGGAGTTTCAGACGGTTCTGGGCCGCCATGTGGGTGCTGGGGATCAAACCCGGGTCCTCTGCAAGAGCGGTTGGCGCTCTTAACTGCTAGGCCATCTCCCCAGCCCCAATTGATGATATGGCAAGGTACTTACAGAGAATACTTTGAGACTTGACTCTTCTTTTTTTGAGTATTTTTGAGACAGTCTCCTTTTAGTCCCATCTGGCTTGGAACTGGCTATGTGGACCAAGCTGGCCTTGAACTCACAGAGATCAGCCTGCCTCTGCCTCCCAAGCGCTGGGATTAAAGGTGTGCACGCCATGCCTGCCGAGCCTTGACTCTTAAAATGTGTGCTTTGTCATGACTCCCTGGCACCTGAACTAATGATTTTCAAGGGTCCAAGACAGGTTTTAGACATGTCACAATTCACAGGGAGGAAATACAGCTTAGGGAAACCTTAAGGATTTATTTCTTCACCCACCACCCCTAACTCTAATAGATATTATTGAATTGAGTGTTTTCAGTGAAATACAATATTTATAAAAATTTAATGCACTTGAAAATTATTTTGCATAATGCCTTATGCAAAGACCAATTCAAAATCCATAATAGTATTAGGCTTTATAATGAAAATAAGGAATCTTTATGCTTGTAATAACTACACCATTCTAGTTGTAGGTCTTAAAGTTACAAATATATCATTTATTAAAACCTGCTATAGAAGGAAAAAACAGGTAAAACAAACTGCATCCACATATACACCAGAGCAATCTTGTAAAATTACTAAATAAAACTTTCATACTATTCTGAAAATTGCTGGTTAGAGTTTGACATTACTGCTGTGTTCATACACAGGGCTAATACTGTGTAGAAATCAGTTGTTCTAATAATAGCAGTTTCAATGAAATTCTTTTAAAGTACTATGAATTAAATGCTACAATTTCCCTGCTTTGAAGCATGAACAAATATAGAGAACCAGGACAGTGAGAAGACAACCTCACGAGGCAGAAAGTCCTTCTGGGAAGGAACAGGAGAAACAGGCCTATGAGGAAAGGCTGGAATATGTACCTGTTGGGCAGGTTATCAAAACTCTCTGTGTGGGTCTAGACAGCCAGCTCAGTAGCTAAGAGCACTTGCTATTCTGGCAGAGTACTCAAGTTCTGTTCCCAACACCCATGTTGGGCAGTTCACAACCACCTATATGTCTAGCTCCAGAGTGTCTCACACACTTTTCTGATCTCTCTAGGTGTGGGCCCTGCACTCACATGTGCACACATCCAGACAAAGGCATAAACACAGATATACATAAGAATAAATGTAAGTCTGTTTTAAAAAACCCTCTGAGTGTCAGTTTTCCTCATCTGGCAAATGGTACTGATGTCTACATCACAGGATTGCTTTGATCAAGAAGGCATTTTGTACAATTTGTAACATATTAGTGTTATTTTTTTAATTTTTTAAATTAATTTTATTTATTTCTGTATGCATATGAATGTACTGTCTGCATGCACGTTTGTGCACCCGTGTCGTGCAATGCCGTGGAGGTCAGAAGAGGGTGTCGGATTCCCCTGGAACTGGAGTTCTCCTGAAATTGGAGTTTCAAACGGTTCTTGGCCACCATGTGGGTGCTGGGGATCGAACCCGGGTCCTCTGCAAGAGCGGTCGGCGCTCTTAACCGCTAGGCCATCTCTCCAGCCCCATTATTAGTGTTATTAATCATTAGGCTAGAGCAGAAGTTGTTACTATTTAGATAACGTATTAGTCATTTTTCAGTTGCTGTGATGAAACCAACATGACCAAGAGAACTTATAAAAAGAATATTTGAGTTTATGTTGATGGTTGCAGGGCATTAGAGTCCATTGTGGCGGGAGGCATGATGGGAGGGCCTGGAGCATAAAGCAGAGGCTCACATCTTCCAATGAGCACAGGAAGCAGAGAGAAAGATAGCAACTGGAGGCTGGCAAGGTTTGTTGTACTCTAAGCCCGCCCCCAGTGACATACTTCCTCCAGCATGGCCACATCTTCTAAGATCTCCCAAAATAGCACCAACTGGGGACAAAATGTCTGAATACTTGAAGCCTATGGGGGACATTCTCATTCAAACCACCACAGATAGTGATTATCCTCCTCGCCTAATATTCATTATTGAGGATGTGATCCCCTGGTGGTAAGTTTTTCAGCATGGCAAAAATATTAGGAAGCAGATGCAGTTGGAGAAAGGGGAGGTGTCCTTGAAGGGTATATGGAGACATTTCTCTTTGTTTCATAGATACCATGAATGAGGTGAACAGCTCTGACCTAGCACACACTCCTACCCTGTTCTCCCTCACAAAATGAGGACAAATGACCATCTACTGAAACTTCAGAAATTAGGTGCCAAAAAATTTTTTTAATTAAAAAAATAAATAATTAAAAAAGAAATTAGGTGCCAAAACATATTTTTCATCCCTTAAGTTGGTTTACTCAAGTATTTTGTTATAGCAACAGAAGGCTGATTACCATAGCCATACTCTAAAATCTCAGTTACTTCCTCTATATGCTGTGGAGACAAAATAAATTTAAAAATTTCAAAAATACTTTTACAATGCAATGTATTTCCAAGTCAAATCTCACACAGAATTTTAAAATACAAAATGTATGAAGTCAGAGCTTCAGCAGTAGTGTAGTCTTGATGTACTTCTCTTGCAACCACCTCCTAGCCCCATAGAGCCCTATAATATAAGACTACAGAATTTGAGGCTGTGTAGAACATAGGTCACCAAGAACTGTTTTCAGATCTGCAAAGTCACTTATGAACCTTTCAAAAAAATCAAAAACTTCTTTTTTGCCTCCTTGTAACCCCAACTGCAATAATCTCTCATATCCTTAAAAAATAAAATTACCTCCTGCTACTTTGGAGTTTTACTTTCAATATGAATGTTGATGGTAGACTAAATTAATTTTCTTTGTATTCAGCAGCAGAAAAGAAACTTACTAGATCCTCAAAATATATAATAAAGAAAATGGTCCTTATAGCATTTTTTAAACTGGTGTTCATTAGTTTATGAAGTGTCTGCATTAAAAAGGAAATGTCCTTAATACCTTCGTTTGATTAATGACCCTCATACCAAGATGACAGTCTGTCATCAAAGTCACGTGAAAAATGAAAAGCATAATGAAAAACAGTGAAATCTCTAACAATACTCCATTCATTAGATTAGACTTACTTTTTAATAAGCATGAAAGAAAGCATGACGAATGTTAATCCTTTCCAAACCAGCCTTCTGTACCTCCAAAATGGCTTGGCCATAAACCCTGAAATATTTCCTCCTTTTACAGAACCACACTTTTTCTTTTTAAACTGCGACTGGACATGTATGTGTACATAACACAAAAGTGCCAAACGATGCATTTCCATTTCCTCTATTAATTTCACTGAGTCATGGCCTTCTACTCACTTCTATTATTTATTAAATTATACATATTTTTTTTTTCTTTTTGAAACAGGGTCTCCCTATAGCCCCAGCTGGCCTGGAACTCACTCTGTAAACCAGGCTGGCCTTGAACTCACAGAGATCTGCCTGCCTCTGCCTCCTGAGTGCCAGGATTAAAGGTGTGCGCCACCATGCCCAGCTTAAAGGCAGTTCTTAAATAGACAAAAAGAAAAAAGAGAGAGAAAGAGCATTGTTGTTTGGCCTGACTTCAGTTCTTACAGGCAAGTGCATCTACTCTGTGGCTGTCACTGCTCTTGCCATTCTTCGAAGACAGTTAAATACAGCTATTTATCCCTCCAATATGGACTGAAGACTCATGTCTCTCCAAGAATCCTTCAAACCTTCAATGCCAGATGGGAACTGCTGAGACATCCAGCCTGTGGTCTGAACGGCTGCTGGGATTTCAGTCTCTTCAGAGTGTGGACTGCCATTGTTGGACTACCCAGGCTGTGTCATGGAGGCCAGTGCAGGGGCATCAGGACAGGAGTCGTGCATGCTGGACCTCATTTGGGTGACTATGGGAGGGAGGGACCCCAGTGTGAAACACGGGGGCAGGATTGATGGTTGTTTGGGCTTGCCAGGGAGGAGCCTTCAAACACTTCCTTAAGGAAAACAAGACATCTTTTAGCAAAAAAAAAAAATCCTCCAACTCAGGTGATATGTGTATAATGTGTATGTACATTTGCATATATTTATGTATGTATATATTTATGTATGTGTGTGTATATATATAGAAGCAATAAAAATATTTTATTGGAAAAAAATAAAACCAAAAAAAAGATGGTTCTTAGCTGCCATGTGGGTGTTGGGAATTGAACCTGGGTCCTCTGCAAGAGCAGTTGGAGCTCTTAACTGCTGAGCCATCTCTCTAGCCCTATATTTTATATTTTATAATCTATTATTTTTACTTTATTTGATGTGTATGAGTGTATTGGCTGCATGCATGTAAGTGCACCCTGTCATACAATGCCTGCAGAGGCCAGAAAAGGGCACTGAATTCCCCTGGAACTGGAGCTACAGATGATTGTTACTTGCCATGTGGTGCTGGAAATCAAACCTGGGACCTCTGCAAAGAGCAGCCAGTGCTTTTAACCACTGAGCCATCTCTCCAGCCCCTCACTTGTTTTATTTATGATAGATAATTTGTGCATCATTTGTGAAGGAACTAGATAAGACTGTAAGAGCTGGAGCTATTTTCCATGAAATGTTTTGCCTTCACATCAGAGAATATCACTACCCATCTACTGACTCAAAGCCATTACAATGAAATCCTCAAGATCACTTTTTTTAAATGTAAAAATTCAACCTTTCCATTACTTTTCAATACATATTATATGTATGAAAACTTAAATAAAAAATATCTTTAAAACCATGGGAAAAAACAAATTCACTTATAGTCTTCTACTTAAAATACTATGAATTTTTATGTGCTTAATCCACAAACAATCATGTGTATCATTTCAATAACTGGAAAAAATCCCATACTGTAAAATATGGACTTATGACACTGAATATAAACACCATCTCAAAGGTCTTAGGATCCCATATTTTTACCAGTTTTGTACTGATGGAACTTGGAATATTCCCAAATACAGCTGTTACTCTTATAGCTACACAAATCCCTCATCTGAACATCTAAATCCAAAATATTCCAACATCTGAAGCTTCTTATGTATCAATGTGGTGTGTGTGACAAGTGGAAAACTCCATACAATAAAACTGTTTAGTGAACAAAATTATTTTACATATTATTTAAAATTATCTTAAGCTACATATTTGATGGTTTATGGAAACATAAATGAATCCCATGTTTATACTTTGGCCCTATCTCAAAATAAAATTAAAATGCCAAATCTAAAATGTGTCTGGCTTTAAGAATTTCAGATAAGGGATATTCAACCTGTACAATTGATCCATGATTAATAAACTTGCACCAAGTTTATATAGATGACCTCACTATATAACAGGCTGAAGTATCAGTTAACCACTCAAGATTTATGTAAATTACACATGAAATAAAATAAACTAAGAAAGCCATATCTTTCTATTCTTATACATGCAAGGGACTACTCAGCTTGGTTTGCGCTTATACAACATTTGCATGCTTGGGTACAAATTAAAACAGGAGCAAGCCTAGCTAAGACCAGACTTTGAAAGGCAACCTTCAGCCGGGCGTGGTGGCGCACGCCTATAGTCCTAGCACTTGGGAGGCAGAGGCAGACGGATCTTTGTGAGTTCAAGGCCAGCCTGGTCTACAGAGCGAGTTCCAGGACAGCTGGGGCTACAGGGAGACCCCGTCTCGAAAAAGACCAAAAAAAAAAAAAAAAAAAAAGAAAGGCAACCTTCAGACAACCCAAAGACTTACCAGTTAAGATAACACATTGTTGCTGTTTTAGGCATTGATTTTAAAGTCTGCTCTAGGCCCTCTGTAGTTTTCAAAATATTTCCATAATCACATGGCAGCCCCCATTGGTCAAGTAAGCATGCTATTCCATACCACTTAGAAGTGGATGGCCAGCCAAGGATTTTTTCCCACTGGCTCTATCTGCCTATTTGGCTTCACTCTAGTTCTACATCTTAAAGTTCATTGTGCAATCCATACCACTACTGCTACACTCATGAATGCCGCACAAATAATCCACCATCCCAGGATTCCCTCTGCATTTTCCTCCAGCTTTATTTAGGTTAGCAGCTTTTCCCATAAAAGATGGCCTGCCATCACTTTTCCTGTGTGCTTGCTTTGCCTAATCCTGCTTACTATGCCAATTTTGTCTCAGAGAATTTTTCTGGGGATGGGGAGGTGTCAGGGGGGCAACTAACCATGCACTGTAGCATCCCGCCCAACCTCTGCCTCAGATTTCCTGGCTATTAGACAAAGCAATGAGGGAATCTCTAAGCTTAGGCTAGAGAGTTTATTAGGCTTGCCTACAAAGTGACGGAGGACAGCTTACACTCACTAGCTAAGGAGTGGCTCTCCTTTCCCAACATGGCTGCACAAATTCTTTGTCCTCTGCCCATGGTGACAAAGTGGCAAGAGTCCCCCAGCCTTGTACAGCAGGCTTTTATATGCCCCAGGTCCCAACCTCGTGCCAGTGCCATCCCAGAGTTCCATGTGCATTCTCGCAAGCATCATGGGAATGCCAGCACGGTGGGAACCTCGCTGCAGGCTCAGCTTTGCCCGTAGCCCCTCTCTCTAAATAAACTAGACTCCATCTTTGTAGTTTTCAGCTTCTCAGATGACAAATCCATTTCAAAGATGGTATATTTTATTCCACATCAGTTGAGAGGGTCTGGTAACTCTCCCTGCCCCTTCTTTGTTACAGAGCATGACAATTAACAAGCTTAGCTGTAATGATCTCCAGCAAGTGGGTGCAACCAAGCTTGGGAAGTTAGCATCTGTCCATGGTCTGTGTGTCAGAGGTCAATCAGTCCTATGCAGTAACACATAAGACATAAAATCAGAAGGGAGAGTGGCAGGGGAGGAAAGAGACCCATTGGTAAGGAAAGGGAGAGAAAGAAGAGGAAGGTGGCTACGGTCAAATACATGATATACCCGAAAGAAATTGTCTTTATGAAACACTACACTAAGTAGTATGAATACACACAAATAAGGATTTAAAAATAAAAAAGGTAAGGGTCCAAATTGCAGGAAGAAAGTAAATAAATGTATAAAATGTCTTCATTGCAATGTTTTATTTTGCTGTAGTTGTTAATATGGTTTATAAACTTAGAAATACAATCACATGTTTATATTTTAATGCTATTTAACATTGAGTTTGTTTGTAAAATACATGTGAAATCTCTAGCAAGCTAAATTGACAATCAGATAAAACAAAGTAGGAGAATCTGGTTTCTACTTTTTCCTGAGATGGCTCAGTATTTAAGAGTCCTGGCTGATCTACCAGAGGACACAAGTTTGCTTCTCAGCACCTGTATCAGATGGCTCCAGAGGATCTGCTGCCCTCTTCTGGCCACTGTGAGCCCTGCACACATAGACACATAAATATAAAAACAAATCTTAATACTAAAATAATTAGAGGTTTGTTTTCACCTTGCCTATATAATATATATAATTCATATAAGTAATATTGCATTGCATTGAAAAATAACTGAGATATATAACAATCTAAATTCTCCTTGAATATCTATATGTCCCTGAGAAGTTCTAGTCACACAGAATTTTCAGTTAAATATATTTCATTGACTTCAATGCATATTATTAAAATTTTAAATACCTTTAGAATTAAATTTCATTTTATAATAATTGATATGTTTTGTGGTTTGAATTTGGAAGTCCTACCTAGGTTCTTGTGTTTGAACACTTGTTCCTCACCTGGTGGCGCTATTTTGGAGGTTAAGAAACCCTTAAAAATGGAGGCTTTCTGGAGAAGGTGAGACGCAGGGAGTGGGGCTTGAGGTTTGCTAGTTCCATCCCGCTTCCTGTCAGATCTCTGCTTCCCAGTTATGGATGTAATTAATGTGATCCACCTCACACTCCTGCTGCCGTGCCTTCCCTGTCAAGATAGACTGAATCCTGCTTAAACACTGAGTCAAAATAAATGCACTCCTAAGTTGCTTTTCAGGCTTTTGGTTACAACAATGAAAAAAGTAACCAATCCATATGTCAATGATTAATCAGAAACATTTCACAATTGTTAAGGAGACATTAAATCATGGTGAAGCTTAGAATCAATGGCATTTAAGACTGATCACATACTAAACAACTGAGCTGTTCAGCAGTTGAAGTTACAAAGTATTTTATAAAAGATGCTTTGGTTTAAAAATAAAGTCTCTGACTAGATTTTTATCAGTCAGTATTTTGGAATATTTTAGGGGTCGTGAGCACTTTAAATAATTAATCGTTATCTGGGAAGTTTCAATTAATCACTGCTACAACTGTGTGTATAATCATAATTCCCATAGAATTTCACCAACTTCATGAAATGGTGGTTCTTTTTTCTTTATGGCAGGGGGTAGATAGCACTTGCCACAAGGCATATGTGGAGGTCAGAAGACAACTTTGTGGAGTCAGTTCTCTTCTTCTGCCTTTACATGGGTTCCAAGGATCAAACCCGGGTTGTCAAATTTATATAGCAAGTATCTTTACCCATGGAGCCATCTCTCTGGCCCACAATAATGATTCTTTCTCAAGCCCCTATAATAGTTTTATTATGAGTTAGAAGGATTTTATGGCTGGTTAAATGCCCAAGAATTGTGCCTACAAAGATTTATGAGATTACAGTGCATAATCTGAGCCTTACTAAACCAAACTCTGGTGTGCATGAATCAGACTGAATCTAATGAAAGGCAGATTCCTGGACCCCACATTAGAAACAATAAATCCAGGGCTAGAGAAATGGCTCAGCGGTTAAGAGCACTAACTGCTCTTGCAGAGGACCCTGGTTCAATTCCCAGCACCCACAGGGTAGCTAAGAACTGTCTTTAATTCCAGTTCCAGGGGAATCCAATGCCCTCTTCTGACCTCCACAGCATTATACGACACGGGTGCACAAACCTACATGCAGAAAGTACATTCATACACATAAAAATAAATAAATAAATAAATAAATAAATAAATAAATAAATAAATAAATAAAATTTTTAAAAAGAAAGAATTTTGTAGGCCAAGTGTGGTGGTGCATGCCTTTAATCCCAGCACTCAGGAGTCAGAGGCAGGTGGATCTCTGTGAGTTCAAGGCCAGCCTGGTCTATAGAGCGAGCTTCAGGCCAGCTGGGACTAAAGGGAGACCTCGTTTCAAAAAAAAAATAAAGAAAGAAAGAATTTTGCTAAAAGCAAACAAAAAAGTAGTGGAAAGTCTTGTGAAAAGGAACCTCTCTCCCTCAAAGTCTATTTTATCTTAGGAGATTTCAAGACTGGAAACAGTTAATTTGCTAAATACATTAGAATAGCCCTCTAATTAATTTTATTAAGTGATATAGTGTTACTAGATATTTACCAACAGATCCATTGTCATCATAAGTTCTCAATTATCATTCTCTTTCCACTTACTATGAAATACGTGTGTGTATCTATATCTATATATAGGTATATAGATATGAGAAAGTATAATGTGCTATATATCTATATCTATATATATAGATATAGATATATAGATATAGATATAGATCTATATATATACATATAGATGTGCTATATATCTATATCTATATATAGATATAGATATCTATATATAGATATAGATATATAGCATATTATACTTTCTCATATCAAAAATACTGCAAAATGTCCTCAGACTTTTTCTCAGGAAAAATATTGCTAAGAAATACATGAAAAAGAGATGTAAGAGGAGCAAGCACAATCAAGGGCTTCTCTTTGTGCTGTTTTCACTATAGCTTCAAGAGTCTTGTTCTGTGTTAATGAATTCTGGCTTTTATTGTTATTTTTGTCTTTGATTAAGCTTTTGCTTCTTGGGGTCACTTGTTTGTTTCATTTTGGTTTGGTTTTACTCATGAAAAGTTAACTTAAACTTACAAGATTGTTAAGTTCCGGCATTTAAGAATTTTATTTTGCTCTGTATCTGAAAAGATAAATTGATCCCTAAAAATTTGTATGGTCTGTAATTCTCTAGAACATGTAAGAAAACCAGAAAAATAACCGTATTTATGCACATCAGCACTATGGAAAAACCACGTGAGCTACTAGGTGGAAATAACAAGCTTGAGCCAGTGCTACTGGAATGTGCTTGTGATATAAGCACCCAGGCTAAAGGCCCTCCAAACAGCCCAGTGCGCAGCAAATAGCACTTAACCCGATCACACACAAGTGGCACAGTGTGTTTTCTCAGGGACAAGTGCTGACAAGCAGCTGCTCTGTCTCAAGTCACCTTTTTGTCTCCTTTCTCTTTTAGAGATTTTGTGTAAGGTCAGCTATCATCTCTTAGCTGATAACTAAAATAATGGATCTGATAACTCTCAAACTAGCCACAGCAATACTTCTAAGCTTTTCCAGATCATTCAGATTAGTCTCCTGTCTTTTATGAAAGAATCTCCATTCTGCTGTTCTTGTCATTGAAATGATGAGGCAATCATAATAACAACGATGGCTGTATGTTCTGCACAGTCATTGCACAGTTAACACATTTTTCATGTGAATCTGGAATCAGAGCCTCACCAGTGGAAGGAAGCATGCTGGTCATTTATTTGGTCTGTGATCTGTGCTCTTCCTGCCTTGAACAGCCTGATTCTTGGTTTTGGCTGGCACCTCTATCATTTTTCTCTGCTGTGAATATTCCTTCACAGATTTTATAGGTCTGGTCTCTGCTTCCCATTTAGGTTGTCTAACCCCTCCCCATACTAAGGCCCTGCTTGGCTTTCTTCATCATTATCTGGAATTTTCTTTCCAAGTTTGAATGCCCTCTAACTTTCTTTATGAGAACACTTGTTCTAAAATTATAGGAAAAACCTTGTATATGTTTTTGCCAACTGTATCCCTAGAACCAGAAGAGAGCTTGAAGGCTTCCAATAAATATTTATTGAATAAACTAATAAGCCATGATAGCCACAGGAATTAACTATTAGTATATATAAAAATCCAATATATTGGGACTGGAGTGGTGGCTCAGCAGTTAAGCAGTTCCTCTTTAAGAGAGTCTGGGTTTGGTTCCCAGCACACACACGGCAGCTCCACAATCTTCTGTAACTCCAGTTCAGGGTGATCTGATGCCATCTTCTGGCTTCTGTGGATACCAGACATGCACATGGTACACATACATACATGCAGACAAGACATGCATATAAAAACATAAACCTGATATGTAAAACATTATTAATAACTTACAAATTTAAAGCTGTACCTAGGGCAAAATAATTAGTGTTTAAATTAAAATTTAGTAAAAGATGCCATACACTCTCTCAAAGCTGGATGCGAGTTTTGAAATCCTAGATATGCATGTGTGGAGGTGTTTGGATCTTTGGGCTGGGAAGATAATTGAATGCTTAAAGATTGTTGCTGTGGAGCTTGGAGCAGTTTTGCTGAAGGAATTGTAGAAGATGGAGGCCTGGCTCGTGAAGTTTCTAGTTTCAAAGGGGAGCAGAGATCATCAGGACTGTGGAATATGTGGGTTCTGGTCAGCTGGGGCTGAAGAATCAGCTGTAAGTAACAAGAGACCAGACCCTGAAGTGAAATCTTTGTTGTACTGGGACAATTAATGCTGGTTAGCTGGGGCTGAAAAATCAGCTGTAAGTAACAAGAGACCAGCATCACTGTGGTGAAATCTTCTGGGAAGAATTTCTTCAGGGTCAGCACACAGAAGCTATGATCCAGAAGGGGCCTGAGCCTCCATCTCAAGCCAGAAGCAGGACTTGGTAACGTGTAAGAGTCTCCTATATAGTTCTGGTGTTGAAATTTGAGGGGGTCACAGAGAGCAGCCGAGGCTTGGCATTGAGAGGTCAGGAAAGACCATTGGTGGAAGTGCACCTCGGTTGCAGTGAAGACCCCAGGATTGCAGGGGTCATGGAGAGAAGCTGAGGCTTTGCACCAGAAGAGGTCAGAAGAGACCATTGGTGAAGGTGCTGCCTCAGTTTCAGTGGCGACCCCAGCTTTTTGGAGATGCCAGGACCGTGGGACGACCACCAAGAGCGGCAGGTGTGGAATGGCGTTGGCCTGGGCCGTTGAGATGAGCTGTGTGTGCCACAGACAGCAGAGTCAGAGAGGGGGAGCTGCTGAGACCCTTTGGAGCCCAGAAGATTGTGAGTGAGTCCCAGGTGTCCAGCCTTGAGCTACTTGCTGGACTTAGGTTTTGTTTGAGTGTGCCTGATTCTTCCCTTTGAAATAAGACAGTACTTGTTTTGGATATTACAGCAGCCCACAGTTAAGAGACTTTTACAGACTGTGAACTTTTAAGTGTTTGGACATTTTAAGGACTGTGGGGCTTTTAAGTTTGTACTGTCTTAGGTTGTGATTAATGTTAACATCATACTTTGGGGATAAGAACTGGAAAGGTGGTGGTTTAATAGTGATGTTATTTGTGTGTCAAGTTGACAAGGGGTCAATTGTGCTGGATAGCTTTAGTGTCAACTTGACACACCTGGGTTGAGGGAGCCTCAATTGGGGAATTGGCTCCATTGGATTGGCCTGTGGCCACATCTGTGGAGTATTGTCTTGATTGTTGAGCAGTGACAGTATAAGAAGGCAGCTGGGCATGAACCAGGGGAGCAAGCCAGTGAACAGCACTCCTCCATGGCCTGTGCTTCAGCTCCTGCCTCCAGGTTCCTGCCCTGAGTTCCTGCTTTGGGCTCACTAAGTGATGAACTGTTGACTCGGGAGATGTAAGTGGGAGATGTAAGCTGAATAAACCCTTTCCTCCCCAAGTTGGTGTCGGTCAGAGTGTTTTGTCACAGCAATGGAAGACAACTAGAACAGCATGTCTCAATTTGAAAATCCAGAGATGTCAGGAAACTAATAAATGACCGGGTAGTGGGGGTGGGTTCCTTGGAAGGGTGATAGAATGCAATGATGTGAACGGGGAAAGAGGAATAATAAAGTAATTAAGGTTAAATGGGATGAGAATGGTAGGGTAAGGCGGAGAAGAGAGTATGGGGAGGGATAACCAAAGCTCAGGGCCTTTTAGAAAAAGTCATATGGACACCTGCCACCATAGAAGCTTCTTAAAGTATATAAATATACATTGTAAAAAGTGATAAAAAGGAGTTACCTTATAACAGGTAAACATTGCTCCTACTAGACACTATAGGCTAACAAAATAAAACCCTACTGCCAGGAATGGATTCCCTCTCTTGAAGCTGTTGACCAGGGATCCCATAGACCTTCAAACAATAATTGTCATTGTGCCTACTCTTGGATACCCACCTAGAATGTTGTGACAAGCCCCCATTGCTAAAGACACTACATACATGAGTTGTAGAACAAGCAAGGAGAAATCAAGCTGGTACTGACTTCAAAGTCTCATCTCTACTGGCTAGCATTCAGAGTGCTAGAAAGTGCCATACATCCTACCATAAAAATATATATTCATCATCTTTACCCAGCTGTGAATCCTGTGAACTACAACTGGCCTTGCAAGATACTCCCACCAATACAATAGTGGCATGAATATTATGGAAGTAGCCAACCACTTTCTAATTGGATTCAAGGTCAGCTTCATTTGATAGAGCCCAAAGCTGACATTGATATCAAGCCTAGGAACCTGAGGCTAGACAGGTCACAGGGCAGGAGGGAGAACCAGTTTTCTGTGAAACAGTTAAAGTAGTAAACTGACCCAATAACTTATTGTCATACCCATAGATTAGTGCACCTCTCAACTCTCACCAGAGACGCTCCCTATGCATCAGATACTGATTAACAAAGAAACCAATGTGCAAAGAACAAGAGCCTGCAGACTGTTTATCCCTGAATAAGACACATATATCAAACTTCTGACTCTAAATGCTCAGGAATCATTGAGGAAGAGGTGGCAGAAAGATTGTAAGAGCCAGAGGTGGTGGATGATCACAAGAAAATCGAGTTTTCCAGACAGCTAGTCAATTGCTTGTGTGAGCTCACAGCAAGGGTGACAGCATGCACAAGTCCCATGCAAGCTCAAACCAGATAGAATTCCTGCATAGACTAAAAATGATCATATATTAATAAATTCCAGAAATCAAAACAGAAAGATCCTGTTGAAATGGGCTGTCAATAAATAATGCCTAGATAGTGTAAAAAATCTGAGGGAATCATATTAATCTAACAATCTAATGACAAATCAATAATACCTCTACATGAATGACAATACCTCTACATGAATCCATGTGCATAGCTGAAGGCTACATAATAAGAAACAGTGCCAGACAGGAGAAACCCTCCTTTGGGTTGTTGGTCAGTGTCCAAAACACTCCCAAAATTACACAGGCTATTGCCACACTCCTTGATTGCCTCCCAGAACTTGAATGTAAAACCCTATTGCTGGGGCTGGAGAGATGGCCTAGCAGTTAAGAGCGCCGACTGCTCTTACAGAGGAACTGGGTTCGATCCCCAGCACCCACATGGCAGCCGAGAACCATCTGAAACTCCAATTCCAGGAGAACTCCAATTCCAGGGGAATCCGACACCCTCTTCTGACCTCCGCGGCATTGCACGACAAAGGTGCACAGACCTGCATGCAGACAGTACATTCATATACATACAGAAATAAATAAAATAAAAAAAAACCCTATTGCTGAAGACAGGACATTCCTTGGAGACCGAATTTGAAGCAGCAAAGCTGGAGCTGACCTGGAAGCCACTTCCCCTGAAGGCTAGCTCTCGTAGCTTTGGAGAACAGTATACAGGATGCTAAGGAAGAACTCAATCAAACATCAGCTTTAAGACCAAATACTCACATCACTGTCCAGAACGGCATATGACATTGGTGCAGTAGTGGCACTTTTATCTTGAGAGCAATCAATGGCTAACTAATTGGACTTAAAGCCCACTCAGTGAGAGGAAATTCGTGTGTGGCAGTATAAACATAGCCAACATGGATGGGGAGGTCATAGATCTTAGAGAAATGCTCAAGACTGTCACATCCCTAGACTACTGTAACTTCTTACTAAGTACAAAATATATATCTTTATATTTACAGACAAATATCTCAGACACCATTCATCAAAGAAGCTCTTTTTGTACAAGATGAAGACTATTCCAGAGCACCACAACTGCTCACACACAGACAGACATATGCTTAAGTCTAAGTGGCACATCTGCAATGCAACCTCTATACCTAAGGCTCACGTGACATAGAAGAGGGGCCAAGAGGACACTAATGAATCTCTTAACTCTCATTAAGGAAGGTCCCTCATGCAACAGAAGGCCAGGAACTCAAAAGGTCATAAATGAACAAACCGTGTAGGTTAAGAGTTTGTAGACTGTGGATCCATGGTCAAGACTTCTATACTAAGCTTTACTTACTGAGGACTCAGGGACAATTGTAGAAGAGGGGGTGGAAAAATTGTAAGAGTCAGGGGGGTGATGTATGACCATATGTATATAGAATCCTACAAGCTCCTGGGACCTTGGTCTTATGAACCTATGGCAATAGCGTCAGCAGGCACACAACCCATGCAAACTCAACCAGAAAAAACCTCATCATGGAACTGGGGAAATGGGCAGCAGAACCCAATCTTACCTGAAGAAATATTGGGACTGTTGGGTGAGGAAGAGCTGGTCTTCTAAAGCAAAGGATAGGCTGACTACAGCTCTGTGGATGAACTTGCACTGAGGAATGTCTGGGGACACTAATTTGGCACAGTAGGCCTTGACACAAATGACAGAAAGTATGAATTCCAGTGGGGGCAGTGGGAGGGTGTCAAGGAAGAAGGGGGTATAAAGATGATTAAGATCAATTGAGATGTCATGTATGAAATAAACAAAAATTTAATTAAAAAAAAGAAAAGGGCTGGTGAGATGGCTCTGCGGTAACACACTTGTCCCATCCTTATATACTTAGGTCAATATACGATTCGCACAACAAGCTATTATTCTCAAAATTCTACTTCCTCAGAATCTCTTTTCCACGGTCTCTCCAGAGCCTACCCTAAAGGAAGCTCTATTTCTATGTGGTTCTTTGGGTCAGTTCCAGCACGTGACAGGGAGCCACCTGTAAAGCAGACTTAACTGTCTTTTCCCAGTCAGTTTGCCATTGTAACTGTCTGTGATACTACAGGGTTGAACAAAAGGGAAAATAAAGTGAAGGCAGAATGGAGACATGAATGATTCTTCAAGAAAGGTACTTTTGTCTTCAGGACATGGGAAGTCTTGTTTCCTAGGGACTTATGTCTTATGGAACAGAGGGCTTCCCTGACTTTATGATCAGACAGATAATACAGAGTAGAATTGACAATGGACAGCTATTTTTAATAAGAAATTATTACCTGAAAATGTATTTGTTCCATTAAAGATTGTCTTAGTGTTAGTATCTATGCATGAAGAAAGAGGAAAGTACAGACTGAGATGTAGTAAAGTGAGCCAAAGTTCCATCTCAACCAACATGAATGAGAGTCAAAAAGCCAACATAAAGGTATATGACTGATTTCATTGCGGTAAAAAACAAAACAAAACAAAAAACAGTGGCTTTTGAGAGAAAAACAGCCCCTAGACCCCTTGAGCACATGAACTTACAGCCATGGTGTCAGCATGCACAAGACCTGTGGAAACTCAAGCAGATAAAATCCCAGCACAGAACTGTGGAAATGGGCAGCAGGCCCCAATCTTAGTCAAAGAATTATTGGGAGCTGATTACTGCTAGGTGAGGAAGAGCTGATCTTCTTAAAGGGAAGGACTCTACATAGGCTGACTAGACTCCAGTGGATGAACTTGCACTGAGGAATGGGGTGGGGACACTAACTTGACATGACAGCCTTTAACACAAATGATAGAATGTATAAATTTGGGGGGTATAGGAGGGTGCCAGTGGGGAAGGGAGTATAAAGATGATTAAGCTTGACTGCATGTTCTATATGAAATACACAAAAATTCAATAAAAATTTACATAAACAAGGAAAATAACACAAATTGGTGTATGTAGGAGGTGGGAGTGTGTCTGGGAGGATTGATGAATATGATAAAAATACATCATAGAAAACTCTCATGGAATTAATAAAAATTATTTCTAATAAGAAAAACACAGCCCTTAATAAATAGGAATGGTCTATAGCTATCATTTACACTTTGATTTTTCAAAAACCTGCCCTGACATTCTCAGGCAGCTCTTGGTATTCTATGAGATATGAACAACTTCCCAGAACATCAATATCAGATAAGACTGTGCTGTAATATGATGGAGTATAACAAAAAGACCACATCATAATAACATCAAAAAACATTAAAAAATGACCCAAGCACAGTCTAAATCACAAAAGTGACCAAGCATCTCCCTCACTTGGCTAATGAGATACTTTATCAATTCTAGACCCAGCCTTATTTTATTCTTCCCATTCTACAAAAATTAAAACACACATTCATAATTGCCCTCACTCTCTGACAGAAAATATGATCCCAAGAGAAGCCTTGCTATCTTGAACATTTCTCAAAATCCTCAACCCAGTTAAAATTTCTATCTTTTCAAACACTGTCTTACAAAAACATTCTTCAGTTCCCCATGTGGTACATCCATCCTCATTACAGTGGACATTAATTAAAGCCGACCTCTTCAACTACAGCTGCAATCATGGTAGTATGTGGCTATAGAGCAAAGGTCACTATTCTTCCTGGGAAGCTTACAGAAGTGTCTCAGAATTGTCAGAAGACGAGAAGCAGAAGCAGCATTTATCCATCTCCTCCCCATCAATTGGTAACAAGTCTCCCTTTGGAGTTGTTCTAGTTTTGTTTCTGTTACTGTGATTAAAATAGCCCTTATAAAAAGACAGTTTAGAGGAGGAAGACTTTATTTTAGCAAAATTTCCACGTTACAGTCCATTACTGCAGGAAAGTCAAAGCAGCAGGATCTTGAAACAGCTAGGCATATCACATCTACAGTCAAGAGCAGAGAGCAGTAAATGCATGAGTGCTTGTTAGTGTTCGGCTTCCTCTCTACACTCAGACAGTGCTGGATCCCCTAGCTATGAATGGTACTACCCAGAGAGCACCAGGTCTTCCCATATCAATTAACAGCCAAAACAATCCCAAACAGACATGTCCATAGCCCAGCCTTAACTGGATATTCCCTCATTGAGATTCTTCCCAGATGATTATACATTGTGTAGAGTTGATAGTTAGAACTAACCTTCACAGGGCTATTCCCTCACACACACTTCTGAATGTGCATGAACTCAGATTATGCGAGCTCTTACCAGCTGCTTTAGTGACAAGAAGAGAATGGACTGCATCCCAGCTGGATCTCAAATCTAGTATAGCATTCCCTTTGGCGGTTTTTTTTTTTAATTTTTATTTATTTCTGTATGTGTATGAATGTACTGTCTGCATACAGGTCTGTGCACCCGTGTCGTGCAATGCCGCGGAGGTCAGAAGAGGGTGTCGGATTCCCCTGGAACTGGAGTTCTCCTGGAATTGGAGTTTCAGACGGTTCTCGGCCGCCATGTGGGTGCTGGGGATCGAACCCGGGTCCTCTGTAAGAGCGGCCGGCGCTCTTAACCGCTAGGCCATCTCTCCAGCCCCCCCTTTGGCGGTTTTTATAGAGAGCTTGTCTTGGCATTATGATCTTTCAAGCACACCTCAACAAAATAGTGGTTTTCTTTTTCTTTCTTTCTTTCTTTCTTTCTTTCTTTCTTTCTTTCTTTCTTTCTTTCTCTCTTTCTCTCTTTCTCTCTTTCTCTCTTTCTCTCTTTCTTTCTCTCTTTCTCTGACAACAGAGGCAGCTGGTCAAAGTTGCTTGCCCTGTAGCTTGGGCCACCAGGAAAGCCCTCTCTTGTTCCAGGCCTTGTTCAAAGTAGCCAGATTTGTTTTTAGGTTATCACTGGAATATGTCACTTGCAAAATCTAAACAAGATAAACAAGTGTTTAAGGACAGACAGGGTTTAATAACTCATTCTTCACTTTAACGGAGATATTTTTTTTTCTGCTCAAGATTCCTAGAATCCAAAATTTCTATTGAGACATCAGATACATGCACTTTTATTCTAAACCAGGGCTTCTTAGTCTTTCTCCACTTGCAAACCCTTTTTGTCCAAGAAATTTTTACATAAACACAAGTATACAGGAGTATGCAAAGTGTATCTAAATCAAACATTTACTAATACTAAATAATAAATTTATTTTAAAACAATTCACTAGTATACATGCAATTTTATCACTTATTAAATATGAAAATTTGAATGCTAATGTGATAGAATTACTTTATTAGTTTTATACAAATAATTAAATCTTGGATGACTATTTGATACTGTAGAATGTGGAGCATCTTCAATGTTTTTTGGAGTTGAATGCTGTTTTGAATTTATAATTATCAATTCTGAGAACACTACTTTCACATAAAGATAAGGTATAAAATGAGAGAAAGATGTTTGGGGCCATTTCAGAAATTGTTGGAAGTTCTATTCTTATCAAAGGCTAAAATTTATTTCATAACCTTTTATGGACTTCATTTTACCAACTTAAATAGCAAATTTTAATACTTTTTTTTTTTTTGGTCTTTTCAAGACAGGGTCTCCTTGTAGCCCCAGCTGTCCTGAAACTCACTCTGTAGACCAGGCTGGCCTTGAACTCACAAAGATCCACCTGCCTTTGCCTCCCGGGTGCTAGGATTAAAGGCATGCGCCACCACGCCTAGCTTAAATAGCAAATTTTAAAAGCCAACATTCTAACACAATACAATTCAAATATACACTGATTCAATATCTACGTGCTGAGGAATGATGGCAGGAAAACATTAAATTCTGTTTAAGCCATCATGTTTCCATAACAGAAAACTTTTCATGTACAATAAAAACACAATAATTCATAATCTGCAATGGTCTCAAATCTGAGCCGAGGTATTTAAGGCAGCATTTGTTGGTATCATGTGGCATGACATCATGTGTAATACAACATGTACATGTTCTCTCTCTGCTGCTCTTGACTCTGTGATATGACTAGCTGCTTCAATTCCTGCTTCCTTGACTTCTCTGAAATAATGGACAAAAATCTTAAATTGTTATATTTTTCCCTTTATCCTCTAAATAGTTTTTGGTCAAGGTACTTTATTGAAACAACATAAATCAAACTAAAACTAAAACTCAAGCCAAGCAAGATCCTACCAGCTTCCCTGGTGACAGATATAGAAAATGTAGTGACCTAAATTTGCATCTCAGCTACATCTTAAACAAGTAGTCTCTTCTGTGGTTCTCATATGGGGCTAGCTAACCATGGTGTTCTGATCTTCTGAGGGTCTTTCTCCTCCTTTACTAAGCCTTCTCACCTCCAGAGCCCACCTTCCTGTGCCATCTGCTGACTAGCAAACTGATACAATTATGAATTCATTTTCGTATCTTTTCTTCAGAGCATCACAATCCCCTGTCATCTATTGTCTAACGTCTAGATCATTGAGCAATTTCCACAGAAAGCTAGATGATAGGTAGATAGACTGGACTTCTGCTTACTTCATGTGGGAAGCCCCTGCTACTCCATCTTACATGGAAGCAGAAGGAGCACACTTATTCTAAAAAGCTGTAATATTTTCCTAAACTTCCTTGAATTTATTTTATTGCAATAGTAAAATATGGAAGTATTTTAAGTAACCAGGGAAGTGAAATACACTGAGAAAGAACAGAGCATATTACACTAGATAAATCAGCTCTGCGAACGATCCCATACGAAGCAAGATACATAGCTTTGTTTAGGCTAATTTTAGTTGTTTAAGCAAATGAAGATATTTCATAATATTTCATGTTTTTCCCTTGAATCGCATAACATTGTCACAAGCATTAAGGAAAATGCTTTCTGAATAAGGAATAACAATTAATTCAAAGTGAGAAATCCTGCCCTTGCTGTCTCTTTTTAGAACGAGAAAGTGATTCCTAGAAAGTCACTTTTGTTCTATCTTCCTCCTGGAACCAATTAATGGTTCTACCACAACAAAATTCATTAACATAATAATGCTATTCCCTGTTTGGTTTCCAATAGTCTCCTATTAAAATTGCTTTCTAAAAGTATTGCATAATTTCTGCTTCTCTTAACGAAGCTGGCAATATCACATTGTGAATTACCAAAACTTGGACCCCGGAGACTTAAGAGTCTGCATCTTCCCAAAGAAGGTTATAAAGGCACCAGCATTTTCTCAGTGTAACTCGTCTTTCTTTCCAAACCCCTCCAGTTTAGCTCAATCTCTGGTCCATCACTGTATTTGCCTAAACATTAAAGATGCTTTGAGAGGCATTCACCTATATCAGTCTACTCACTGCAAAGTGCTATCCATACCTGAGGCCATTACAGTAACCATTACAAAATAACACTCACTCATATGACCTTATTGTTACTGTTCTTTAGTATGGTTTTGGGCTATAACATTTCTTTTTCTTTTTTTTCAGGAAAGCCTTGCTTACACAAATGTCCCAATAATGTTCATTTATCTCCAAATACAACCAATAAAAATATAAACATCAAAGAAATTGGTACTGTAATCCTAGTAGATTATACAAGTAAATATTAAGAGCTTTAATAAATTACTGAGGTCATTAGCAAAGAAACATGCTGCCATCAACAAAATAGCTTGTCTTGAGGGATGAGTTAGAAACAACCACAACTACTCAAACTCATGAGCTTTCTTTTAATTTTATATAAATTATTACTTTATCAAATTATTTTTTCAAAATAAGTGCCACTATAATCTGGGACTCAAGAGAGACCCTCTATATGATAAATTAGAGGTAATTTTCCCATAAGAGTTTAAAAATCCTTCAGGATATTGCCTTTGACAATATAGGAAGAAGACTACATTAAAAAACAAAATAATAATCCATCTTCTTAATTACAATAAGGAAATTATGTCATTAAACTTCCAGATGTAACACTGATCAATTAAATGCACTTGACGTAATATAAATAATAAGTTACTTTTGGTCTATCTTGTATAAACTGTAGTTCCCTGTCTCATAAAATAGAAAACAGCAGAAGCTTCATAAGACTAATATTTTTGCCCTAGGGAAAACTGATATACTTTAGAGTTAGAGTCACATATTAGACAGCATTAGTTGCCCTTTTTCTTAGTAGGCTAAGAACAGTGCTTGGAACATAACTGAAGCACATTAAATGGATGTTACATGAGTAAAGGAATTAGTTAAGTAAGTGATATAACATGTTAAATAGAGGCAATATTTCTAAGTAGAGGCAATATTATTTAATTGTTGCAGTACATATGATAGGTTTAAATATATGTATATAGTTACAACTAGTGCATCAGAAAACTATATAAACTATTACCATTACCTATACATATAAATACAAACATATATGAAATCCAGGAAACAAGTCTGCTTTATGTGTGTAAGTGTGTGGGTGTAGATGAATATTCATTCATCTACATATTCATAGATCACCTATTCATTCAATTAATCTGTAGTTTAGTTCAGATGTCGTGGAACTCTCTCCAGTCATGGCATGGCTGTTGCTGGCTTGAATTCTGAGAAGTTTTGATCTCCTGGATGAGACCCACAAGCTTGAGCTTACTAACATTCACTTGTGAGGCAGGGGTGCACAAGGCAGAGCACAAGTGACACCCCTCCTTGAGGCTGTGTAAGCAATTATCTGCTGGGGAAGAGTCTATTCTTGGGTGGTACAGCTACTCACACGCTGTCCACAATTCTATAAATAACCCCTCACCTAGGCTTCTCTACATAACTCCCATAAACTCATTGATTCACCAAGCTAGACCTGGGCTGAATTGTTACCTTTTTCTGTCGCTGAACCCTTCTCTGAGATGAATAGACATTTGTTCATATTTCCCCAGGAAATGTTACACAACATCAGACTAACGCACACTGAACACACTGAAGAACCAAAACGGGAAACATTAGGAAGGACTCCCACCACTGCCACCCCAGTGAGTCAGTAGCATACTGTCACACCTGCTTTCACCATCTGATTCCTAGACCTTATAGCTCTTCCTATTGGGATGGCAGACCATGTGATGATTTCTGGTTTAATATCTAATTTATTGTGTATACATTAGGAGTGGAATGCCATTTTAACCTTGCAGAATTGTCTCTGAGCTGGTTCTCCCCTGTACATTGGAAGGCTCTGCCAACAGTCTGAAGCAGCTGTTTCTAGATGGTGAAGCAAGTGATAAGACTGGTGATGTCATGTCATGGTTTTTCCCCAACTCCTATGTTACTGCCAAATGTCTCTTCTCTGCTACCATGCTATATAGAGTTTCATGAATAGTTGATGGATCAGGCATTTTGTAACCCCCTAGAAAAACAGTGTTGGGTAAATCTCTGTGGATAGAAAAGACAGAATTACACAAAAGAGGTATCTATCCTTCAGTCACGAAACCATGGTCTTTCCAGCAGGTAAATTCTCAATATGTTTGACTTGCCACTAAACAACTATTTGGTTTCCTGGCGTAATCATGTGTATTAGGGCTCCAGCACAGATCTTGGTTACATACAAGTTGGATGTTCAGAGACAAGAGTAGATAGATGTATTGGCCTTGGTAAGTGGATAACTCATTCAAGTTTATCATCCTCCATCCTCGTCACCATGGCCACCACACTTCATGTCACTATTCTATCAGTTCCTGATCATGAAGACTAGGTAACACCAAACAGCCAAGTCATTTGTCTAGTTGGCTGTCCAGCATCTCTTTTGTGGTGTACTCCTTCAGGGATACACAGCAAACTTCAGTCTCTGACAACTTTCTTCAACTTCTGTGTTTCTTCTGTCTGTCCTTTTCACTTCACTCAGATCTTTGCTTTCACTAGGTTTCAAAGACTCTCACTAGGAGCATGTTTGTTCATTGTCTGCAGTCCTTTCCAGTGTGTTAAATCCTTTGTCCTAAAAAATTGTCCACAAAAATAAATTTTTGTTCATGCAGTCTCACTTCTGGGCCCTGCCAATCAAGTCTCTTCAAAATCCAATCACAAATGTACTGACCTGGTCCCTGCCAGCAAATACTAATTCTTATTAGACCCAGAACATGCCCAGTGGAGCTATATTGGTTCTTAGCACTACGTACCAGTTGGCAATCAGAAGAGCTGGAGGAATTCCCGAGGGAACACTAACAGGTTGGGAGTACCTTCCCACAGGAAGAAGATCTAGTCTTTGCTGTGGAGGAAGCACCCATCCCTGAAGGTTCTCAGGCTGAAGGAATCTTCAGAGCCAGTACTTCTCAAGGACACCCTACTAGCACTCTCCATCCCATGCTAGGGATGTCCCAGGATTTGCCTTTCAGCATCCTAATATCTCTAAGCCTTTCTGATATTAGCTCCAAAATGCAGTACCTGGTTCTCAGCTGTGCATTTTCCTCCACTGTAGAAGATAAAAGATTTTTTATGTTTAGGAGTTCACATTTTTCCTTTTAATTTTATATTACTCTAAAATATGAATATATACCTTCTGCCCATATACATTAATTACCATGTCTGAAAGTAAGTGGTAAGTTAATTCTAGGGCTCATTAAAAGATTCACATTATAACATCACAGCTGCTTTTAGATAGAAAGAAATATAACAATAACGTTGCTCAGTTTGCCTTTATTTATTTATTTATTTATTTTTATGTGTATGAATGTACTGTCTGCATGTAGGTTTGTGCACCCATGTTGTATGATGTTATCTTTCTTTACTGCTGCATGGAACTCCATTGTGAAGATGTACCACATTTTTGTTATTATCCACTAGTCAGTTGAGTGGCATTTGGGTTGCTTCCAACTCTTCACTATTGTGAAAAGAGCTGCAATAAACCTAGATATGCATGTATCTTTGCAGTAGGATGTGTCTTGTGGGTATATACCCAGGAGTGGTATGGCTGGGTCAGGTGGTTGTCTCATTTTGAGTCTTTTAAGCTTTTTCCACACTGCTTTCCACAGTGGATAAAGGATTATTTTTAAATTACCAAAAAGCTCCTCTAGATCTCATATTGAACTCTTAATTATTTGTTAACCACCCTCAATGTTCCATTATCCTTGCTAGGCTATCAGTAGAACTTTAGCAATCAACAATGCCCATTTTCCCAAGTCACCATAAGTGAAATATTAAATGATGAAGTCTCCAACAATACATAACCTAAGTCCAAGGAACTCACAGCTCTCTCAGGGTAGTTTTCCTCATCATGAGGGCAAAGAGCAAACCAGTTCCCAAATCTTAGCCCTGTGGATATCTTTTCAGATCTTCTCAGTACTCTAGTGTCCATCTCTGTCCTCTCAGAAGTGGGTGTCAAAATGAGGTTACTATACATGACTTTGTTTGAGAGAAGTGTCTGTGAAAGACAAAAAGGCTGGACCCAGATTAGGCATGGAGATACTTCAGACTATGAGACAGATGAGATCCCTCTCCCATGGAAAGAGAGAGGAAAGGAAGGAGTGGACAGGAAATTCCCAGACCATAGCATGATTATGAAAAGGTTTTCCCAGGCCAATGAGAGTTCCAAAGCAAAGGCTGCTTATTGGTATTGGGGCAAAAATGCATCCTGATACATCCGCCAAACACAGGCATTGGCTGAAAGCAAAACCAGGGCAAGTGCTGCTGGAGAATTGTAGGAGAAGCAACTGTCTTCTGCAAGGAAAACCCAAGCAGCATCCTCCATGTGTGAACACAGTAAGATGAAAGGCTACCCTGAGTCTGTTCTGTGGGATGTTTGGGAGTAAATTAATATTGAATGCACAGAAAACAAGTTTTGTTAATAGAGAAATGAAAACTTAAACAAAAAAGAAATATGATCCTAATTCACTCTGGCTCAGTGGTAGATTATATTTGAATAACCATAATAATCATGGAATTTAATCAAGAAAAAGTATCAAAATGATTTATTCAAAACTTACACTGGAAGAAAGGGAAAAATGAGAATAAAGAAACAAAAGGTAGTAAAGTGCAAAATTTATACCTCTCCTACAGGGAGTCTTTAGAAAGGAAAATGAAGACATAATGATATAAGCAGACCTATTTAAAATATCAGAGTAAATGGTGATCCAGTTTTGCCAGTGCCTTTTGCTGAAGATGCTATCTTTCCTCTGTTGAGTCTTTTTGGCCCCTTTGTCAAACATGAGGTGGCTGAAATTGTATATGCTCAAGTTTAGATCTTCAATTTTGTTCCATTGGTCTACAGGTCTGTTTTTGTGCCAGTACCAGGCTATTTTTAGGACTATAGCCCTGTAATATAGTTTGAGGTCTGGTAAGGTGATCCCCCCTGTATTGCACTCAAGGTCACTTTGGCTATTTGGGGTCTTTTGTTTTTCCATATGGATCACCATTTATAGAAGAATAAAATTAAACCCCTACATCTCACCCTGTACAAAAATCAACACCAAATGGATCAAAGACCTCAACATGAAACCCCAAAATCCGAAGGTGATACAAGAAAATGTTGGCAGCAACCAACAAGACATAGGCCTAGGAAAAGACTTTCTTTTTTTTTTTTTTTAATTTTTTTTTTTTCTTCTGTTGTGTATGAATGTAACTGTCTGCATGCAAGTTTGTGCACCACCTGTGTCGTGGCAATGCCGCGGAGGTCAGAAGAGGGTGTCGTTATTTCCTTAGAACTGGAAGACTCCACCTGGAATTGGAAGTTCAGACCGGTTCTCAGCCGCCATGTTGGGCTTGCTGGGCGATCAGAACCCCGGGTCCCTCTGTAAGAGCGGGTTCGGCCACTCTTTAACCGCTAGGCCATCTCTCCAGCCCCAGGAAAAGACTTTCTAAATCAAACAGCAGCTGCACAGGAAATAAGGTCAACAATTGACAAGTGGAATCTCATTAAACTCAAAAGCTTCTGTACGGTGAAAGAAACAATCAGGGAAGTGAAGAGAAAACCCACAGAGTCGGGGGAAGCCTTCGCCAGTGATACATCTGACAGAACATTAACAACCAGAATATGTAAACTACTCAAAAAACAAAGATGTAAGAAAACAAATGACCCACTCAAGAGATGGAATAAAGAGCTGAACAGAGACTTCACGAGTGAGGAAATAAAGATGGCTGAGAAACATCTTAAAAAGTGTTCAACATCATTAATAATTAAGAAAATGCAAATTGAAGCCACGCTAAGATATCATCTCACTCCGATAAGACTGGCTAAGCTCAAGGAAAGAAAAAAAAAAACACCAAATGCTGGAGAGGTTGTGGGGAAAGGGGAACACTTCATCCACTGCTGGAGGGAATGTAAACTCATAGAACCGCTATGGAAAGCAGTGTGGAGAACTCTTAAAAGACTCAAAATGAGTCTACCACCTGACCCAGTCATACCACTCCTGGGTATATACCCACAAGACTCATCCTACCACAAAAATACATACGCATCTATGTTTATTGCAGCTCTCTTCACAATAGAGAAGAGCTGGAACCAACTCAAATCCACTCAACCAATGAGTGGATTAGAGAAAATATGGTATATCTACACAATGGAGTTCTATACACCAATAAAGAAAAAAAAATGACAAATGGTATCCCTCATCTGTGGATGCTAGCACCAAATACCTAGTAGTAAGGCAAACTGAGCAATATATATATATATTCTTTTACCTGAAAGCAAATGTACCATTATAATGTGAATACCTTAATGGGATCTAGAATTAACCTACCACTTATATTCAGACTTTGTAATTGCGGTGTACGGGGGGAGAGTATGTATGCATACTTTTTTTTTTTTTTTGGTCTTTTCGAGACAGGGTCTCCCTGTAGCCCCAACTGACCTGGAACTCACTCTGTAGACCAGGCTGGCCTTGAACTCTCAAAGATCCACCTGCCTCTGCCTCCCAAGTGCTAGGATTAAAGGCGTGTGCCACCACGCCCAGCGTATGCATACTTTAGAGTAATATAAAATCAGAGGGGAAAAATGTGAATTCCTAAACATGTTTTGGAATTAATATACAGTTTACATTCAGATGTCATAATTTTGGCATACATGTGAAAAGCACATACACATATTTTGGAGCAATACAAATTGGAAGGAAGAACAACCAAAGGACTGTGTCAAAGAACTGACTGAAACAGCAAACTTCAGCCCCAAACAATAAAACTCTGCACAGAAAATCTTTAAAAAGACTTTAAAAAAAGATGCAAGACATGTATGGCAAAATGCATGAACTCAGGTGTGGTGGGGGCATGGAAAGGGGAATGAGTCTAAAATTGGACTGAGAAATGTGGTATGAATTGCACAAGACTTCAATAAAAAATGTAAAAAAATATCAGAGCAAATAATACACATTAGGTAAATGACTAAAAGTGCTCTTTAGAGTAAACATCTAACAAGTTTACTGGAACAATGCTGTTTTTAAGCCTTAGGGTAGTATTTGATTATTATTTTAATTCCATCAATTTCTTAACTTTAAATAAGATATTAATTGAAAATTGTAATAAAGACTTTTGATACCTAATTATAAATCCACAGGAAAGACACTAATTTCATACAATTCTCAGTTGCTCTGCTAATGAAGAGTGTGTTAATATTAAAGTGTTAACATCCTATTCATAGTCAGTAAAGGGACTGGCCTTTATTCTCATTTCAGATGTTATTACAAGTTTTCCAGCATGCAAAATTAAAAATATCATCTACTGTGTCATTTAAAAAAACTGCAAAAGGAGTGTTTTCAAGTTAGGCAGTGGGGAGTTTTATGGGTTTTTAGTTCGTTTACTGATAATACACACTTGGCTTAAGTTCATATGTGTCAGCTGTTATCAGCTGCCCATGTGCGTCACTGAGTGAGCTTTGTGGTATTATCTGCAGCCAAAGGAAACACAGAGGAAATCATCAGAGCAGCTCTGCACATTTTAATCAGTTAACACAAAGACTCTCTCCCACTGGTATTTTCACACAGACCTTCAGCAGCAAATTGATTATACCATAGCAATAAAAAAAAAAGAATTGTATATGGATTCTGATAGTTCCAAATTTAGCCTCCAAAACAGAATTAGTAAAAACAGAAGTCAATAATTTTGAAAAAAAATCTAGTTTCAAAATTTGCATTGATCTTTGCCATGATCTATTTTTTCACAGATACATTTCCAACATCTTTCCCTCTTTCACATGTGATTCAGGGAAAACTCACTTTCCTGTAAAATCAAACACTCAGTGTGTGCGTGCGTGTGTGTGTGTGTGTGTGTGTGTGTGTGTGTGTGTGTTCAGATAGGAATATGTAACAGGAGTAAGTTTCTCCCCAATGCAAGGTACAGAAGTGGCTCAATTTATTTTTCTATATCAAATTATTTCTGGATCTGAGCCTTCATCTGTGTAAGCAGGAAAGCAGCTGGCCAGTGTCAGCCCTTGGCACATCTCCCATTACTCCTACTCCCTTCAAAGGATTGTACAGGGATGCTTGTACTGACAAGGGCCAGAGAAAATAGAGATGCTCCAGGTTCTTATTCTCTTGTGGTAGTCATATTGTATCTCCATCGAGCCCATGCTTATCCATCTCCGTCCTTGAAACATGGTGATAGCGCAGCCTTTGGAGATTACAGAAATGTCCCTCTGACCCTGGTTCCCTCACCAGGACATCACCCCGGTGACTCTTCAAAGGCCCCTATGGTTGTGGCCTCATCACAATCCTCCATGGGAGAAGCCAGCTCCTGTTTTTTTCCCTTCCTTTTTTGCCTCCAAAAACTGTTCCAATGGGATGGAAAGAGGTTAGGTATGAATAAACTGCTCCCTTAAGTCAATACCTTGCCCTGACATACATATTAAAATGCTTTCAATTATGTCTGAAATTTTTTTAAGATAGTGAATGATGGGTGTATTGTGCTTACTTTCATGCCTGAAGTAATTATACTAATCCCTTGCTAACCACAGGGAGCTGTATTCTTGAAACATTCTAGAACTGGCAGAACAGTTGGTTGGAAATATTTTTTCATAGATAATAAAATATTTGCAGTGGGGAAAATATAACATATGGACAAAAAAAAAGCAGAGTAAGTTAAAATGTGAAAGGCAAATACAAAGTAAACCATATTTGTCATTAGCTCTAGTAGGACATACTCTCCTGGAGTTCTTCTTTCATTCTTGCTGTTCCATGACCTGTTGAGGCAAATATGCTCATGAGCTTGGCCATCTAGTTTAAAAAGACTGAGAGCCTTTTTTTTCTCTTCCATTATATGAATAGACTCAAAGGCATTTCCTACTCAGGTCTTATAAAAAGGTATGAAAGAATAGTCATTATTATAATTATTATAAATTTGCANCCTTGCTAACCACAGGGAGCTGTATTCTTGAAACATTCTAGAACTGGCAGAACAGTTGGTTGGAAATATTTTTTCATAGATAATAAAATATTTGCAGTGGGGAAAATATAACATATGGAAAAAAAAAAAGCAGAGTAAGTTAAAATGTGAAAGGCAAATACAAAGTAAACCATATTTGTCATTAGCTCTAGTAGGACATACTCTCCTGGAGTTCTTCTTTCATTCTTGCTGTTCCATGACCTGTTGAGGCAAATATGCTCATGAGCTTGGCCATCTAGTTTAAAAAGACTGAGAGCCTTTTTTTTCTCTTCCATTATATGAATAGACTCAAAGGCATTTCCTACTCAGGTCTTATAAAAAGGTATGAAAGAATAGTCATTATTATAATTATTATAAATTTGCATAGTAATTACTAGTAACATTGACATAACCATTAATACTAAAGATGATTCTTCTTCTTCTTCTTTTCTTTTCTTTTCTTTTTAATCACAGAAGAGCATGAATACATTCCTCTGATACCAAAAAGTATGCAGTTGAGTTCTCATATTTGGGGAAATCTCAGGGGTCAGTTCATTGTAAGTGAAGTGGATGAGCCTTGCCCTGGGAAAACCATTTTCCTGATCATGGTACCTCCCCTGTGAGGTAAGTGTTAATATGTTTTGAAATATAGTAAACACATAATAATTAATAGTAATGCACATGTAAGTTACTCCATAAACTTGATGTATTAGAACTTTCAAAAATCTTCATTTTTCTGAATTAATCAAATGTGATGCAAAACTTTAATTAAAGATAGAAATCACTCAATATCTATTATTATTTGTGTTCCTCTGTCTTCTTTTACAAAATGTTATGCTTTTTTATAAATTATCAAGGTGATAAAGAAGAATTGGGCTGAAGAAATGGCTCAGCAGTTGAGGGTCTCTCTATACACTATCCAAATATCTGACAAAAATAGACTTGAAACTAAAATTAATCAAAAGAGTTAAATAAAGCCACTTCACCCTGATTGAGAGAAAAGTTGACCAAGAAGACATTACACTCATAAACATATATGCACCAAATTCTTGCACACCCACTTTTCTAAAAATAGTATTACTGGATTTCAAGACACATATTAACCCCCCAACTCAGAAATAGTAGGTGACTTCGATGTTCTAATTTCTCAAGTAGACAGGTCATCTGGACATATAATAAGAGAGAAACATCTGAATTTAAAGATATCATACATCAAATGGATCTAACAGACATCTACAGAATATTCT
This sequence comes from Rhizomys pruinosus, assembly GCA_009823505.1. Lineage (NCBI taxonomy): Eukaryota > Metazoa > Chordata > Mammalia > Rodentia > Spalacidae > Rhizomys > Rhizomys pruinosus. The sequence continues at coordinate 2,043,534 of VZQC01001071.1, read as the reverse complement.
ACCCAAACACCAAAGAATACACTTTCTGCTCAGCAGACCATGAAAGTTCTTGTTTAATAGACCACAAATCGGGCATGAAACCAAAGACAACAAATACAAGAAACTGAAGTAATGCCATGCATTTTATCGACCATAATGCAATAAAGCTTAAAATAAACAGCAAAAAGCTCTAATAACTATACAAACTCATTGCATTAAACAACACATCACCGAATAATGAATGAGTCAAAGAAGAAATCAAGAAAGAAATAAAAATATTCCTGGAACAAATACAAAAAAAAAAAAAAAAAAACCCTCTGGGCCACACTAAAGAAGTCCTAAGAGGGACTACATTTTAAAAAAATAAAACAGAAAGAGCACAAATAAATTACTTAATGATACAACTCATGAATCTGGAAAAAAAAAAAGAAAAAACAAATCCAACAAAGAAGAAGAAATAATAAAAATCAGAACAGATTATCAATGAAATAGAAGCAAAGGAAACCATACAAAGATTCAATGAATCTAAGAGCTGGTTCTTGGAAAAGATTAACAAAATAGACTGACCTATGCTTAGCCAAGCTAACCAAAATAAAAGAGAGCAAATGCAAATCAACAAAATCAGAGATGAAAAAGAAATATTATATATATACAACATGTATATATTATACACACACACATATG